>PVIU01001368.1:147222-219070 GCA_004026605.1 Ondatra zibethicus
AAGGCCGCGCTGCTCATGCGCAGACGGCTCGCGTAGGTGCGTCAGACGCTGGTGACGCAAATGGCGGGCGACCCAGGCTTTCGCACATGCGCACAGGGGTGAGGCTAGCCACGCATGCGCGAGCATGGGTCACACCCCCAAGAGGCTGCCTTTTTGACCCAGGGGTTGGGCTTCACGAGCAGCCGAATACCAACACACAGAATAAACAAAATGCAATAAAAATGTTTTAAAGAGAGACAGAAAGTAAGCTGGCAGCGGATTGTACAACTACAAATCCAACACTCAAGAAGCTGAGGCAGAAGGATCATGAGCTCAAGGCTGGCTTATACAAGGCAGTGGAACAATGTACTAATTACTTAATTGATTAGAAACCAAAAAGAAAGAGACAGTAATACAAGAAGAGCACATCCAAGTTGAGGCATCCCAGCAGCTAAGAGCAAAGAGTACACACGTTCAAATCTCCGATGCCCACATTAAAGTTGGATGTGAACATGGGCACCCATCCCTCCAGCAGCAGAGCCAAGACAGGAGCATTCCTGGGGCTTCCCAGCCAGCTACGACCCAGCAAGCTTCAGGCTCAGTGACAGAACACGCTTCAAGAGAACAAGATCAGACAACTAATGACTTCCCCTGGCTGCTGCATACTCGCACACCGATATGCATGCAGGCACACAAGTGCATACAACCACAACACACGCGCGCACACATGCAGGCATGGGCACACAGCATTCCAGAAGAGATACAAAGAGAACAGAAAACCAATGTCAACGAGAGGAAGCCAAAGACAGAAAATACCTGAGAGAAGGTGAACAGGAAATGTGGGACAAGACCATGGACATCACTTTCCTCCTAGGACACTTGCTTTCTGCCATGCCTGGAGGTGCTGAACATGACAGAGTGGGAGGAAGTTACTCAGAAGGGAAGGGAGAAGGACAGAGGTAGTGCATGGTCTGGGAGAAAACGCAAGGCAGGGCCATGTCCACCTAGGCCAGTCCCCAGTAGCGCGGTGGCCTCACCTCCTTCTTCCTGGGCTGGTATCTGCAGATGGATGATGGTTGGAAGCGGGCTGGAGCTGACCAAGCAGGAGAACAAGGCATAGTGGGAGAGTTCTCACATCTCTTATGTGGGAGCCTGCTTAGTGACCTGGAGAAAGGGCCTAGGGTGCTCCCTCCTTTTCTTGTAGAGGATGGAAATAGCTGAGGAAAAACAAGCTCTCTTGGGAGAGCCCCATAAACGCTCATCCCTGCAAGGGGAGGCCATCTGCCCAAGTGACCCTGACACAAGCACTTTCCCCCACCCCTATTGGCCTGGCTGTCCCTATCATGGCTTCATCTCCTCAGACCCCTCTTGCCAAGACATTAATCTCTCCAGGTTTCAATAGACTCTCCCTGATCTCTGGACAAAGGTCACAGACCCTGGGATCTCCTGCACATCAGGTTCACAAGCTCACATGCCACCTTCTGCTTCTTAGGTGATCCCAGACTAGTCCTTGTTCCCTTGGATCTTAAGGTTCTTCATCAGCAGTGTTGAAGCCCTCCTCTACACCAGGTGTCAGAGTCGAATGGACCAGCTGAGAACATCTAATTGAGAAGTCCATGATCAAAACAGCACACACATGACCCGTCCAGGCCACCCCAGGAGATAACATAGCTGTTCTGGTGGAAGTTCCACCACAAGTCCCCTTCCCCATCTCTCTCCAAACCCTGCCACAGCTCAGAAAGCCCACCAAATGATGAACCCTCCCCCAGAGATGCTCAAGACCACTCCCACAGGGTATTTACCCCCCCACCACCCCACCCCCCCCCCCACCCCCGCTGCCCCAGAAAACAGACATGCGGTTTTTCTGTCTCTCTTTCCCATCTCCTCTCTGGGGGGCTGGAAAACCATCAAGTGGCGTTTTATCCATTAAACCTGGGCTTTTTCTAATTCGACTTGATTTGGTCTGATTTGGATTGCTGCGTCAACAGAGAGGCTTATCTGGGTGCCGAAACTTTCCAATAGGCACTCTATCCACTCAGAGCTTAGTTCCTCCCATACCCTGCTCCCTGTTTTACACCCCTCATCCTTGTTCTCTTCGGGCAAGATTCATCTTTGTGTGCAACCATGCAGAGGGTGGGACAAGGCTCAGGGACCAGGCCCAGGCAGGACCCAGGGAGGAAGCATCTCAGAGATCTGCTCAAGGCCAGAGCCCTGTGCCAGACCTGTGCGTGGGTAGAGCTAGAGGAAACACACAGTGGCAGGCTGTAGCCCAGGAGTGCTCCCGCCATTTCACCCAGGAAACTGAATCTGGAGACCGCCAGCTGGGAGGGGCATTTAACTGAGGGCTTTGACCTAGACCCCCAAGCGTCTACCGACATTCGAGACGGAGCAGGCTGATGAGGAGGACGGAGGAGGAGCCTCTCGGAACTGGGAAACCCACCCACTGCATGACAGGGCTGCACCCACCCCGGCCACTCCTCGAACAACAAAAGCAAGCCACCAGCTGCCTTGGGTCTGACAGGGGCAGAAGGACTGAAACAAGTGTGAGGAGGGAAACGGTTCTGTCCATAAACATCTCAATAGCGTGATTAACTGAGCATCGCAAATTGTAACCCTTTCCTTTAATGCACTTTCCCTGAATTACCGCAGGAGCCGGCGGCCGAGGAGCCCCGTACAAATTGCTGGAATGGGCAGTTAAGCGGGGAGGTCGGAGGTTAAATGAACACGGTTGTTTATGAAGACACAGCCCGAATCCATTTGCATTTTAATATTCTCTCAGTGAGACGGAAAGCCACTTTGAGGACAGCTTGTTTGGAAATCCCATTAACGGGTTATTTATGGGGCTCGTGGCTGCGTGACCCTTGCCCTTGTTTTGTTAAACATGAACCAGACATGAATCAGACGGGCAGCGGGCTAGCTGCTATTGTTTCCTGTAGCAGGAAATGTCATCGGATTCGATTATTCTGAGGCTGACACCTACTGAATTATCACCCTCATAATGCTCAATTTTCCCTTTTTTCCCCTTTGGTCAACCTGATTATTTCTGTCTTTGTAGAAAGCCGACTTTCAGAGAAGCCATTTCCCTGCCATTGGCTGTCAAGAAGGCTGGATGAGGCCTTGAGACACTGGCTCTGCCGATGCAGAGGCACAGGTAGCATTCAAGACGGACTGCATTCTGGATAGCCCACTTTTTGGGATGGGCTCCAGGGCTCTATCATCTAAATCCCTGATCAACATTAAAATGCATTTATCTTTTTAAAAATGACTTGGGAATTTATTGTAAAGGGGTGAGGTGGGGTGTCAAGGACTATCCTGGCACTGCAGGTTTCTCCCCAAAAGGTCTGTAGACTAAGAAGGCTGATTCTAGCTGCAGGATAAAATACAGCAGGAAGGACGAGGGAAGCAAAGGGGTACCCTGCCTTATCTACACATTTTTTCTGTATGGAAACAAACTCATGGAGTTTGGGATAGATTCACCTTAAGATAGACATCATCCTAAAAATAAAACAAGATGCTGGTGCCCAAGGTCCTCAGACTGGGGCTAAGGACTGGGGCCATCTCTCCTTCCTACCTGCTCTCCACCCACAGGCTCAGAAAAGCCACTGGACAGGCTGACTTCCCTGGGTTTTGGCTCTGGAGCAGGTGTTAACCTGTTCACCTCCCCAGATCACTGCTTCTCAGCCTCAGTTCAGTTCCATTCATGAAGTATGGCTGGCCCGGTATGCCTGGGAGCCTTTGCTGAGCCCATTGCCTCTCCTCTCCTCTCCTCTGTTGTCTAAGCCAGGGTTCCAGGGAAAACTTCAGAAAAAACGTCCCCAAAGACCAAGAAACCCAAAGACAGGCACAAGAGCTCAAGGTGACAGTCTGCTAGAAAAGGAGTTGCCACTAAAACTCAGAGCTTGTCTCTCGGTGACACAAAAGCCTCACATGGCACCTGTTGGCTGGCATAAAAGAAATGCTAGACCCCAAGAAAGACCCTTGTGGCTGGAGCCGGGATAACAACAGCACAGCATCCCTTCCCCGAACCTCTTTCCAGGAGCAGTTGCTCTGGGCTGCACCCTACTTCTCACCATCAAGGTAAAGTCGAGAAGTAAACCCATGTGGGGTGGCCTTCCTCAGAGGCTTTGCAATGGGTGTGAGAGCAGCCGGGATACTCTGACCTGTGGACTTAACTCTAGGAGATATGATCTAGGCATCAGGACCCTGGGTTGCCTAGTGGGGCAAAGCAGCTGCTGCCTAGAGAGGTAGCTGGCTGGTTGCAGCCTGGGGAGGCTGCTTTTCCTTCAGCATCCCGCATCCTCGCCCTCTCCTCCTTCACCTCCCAAGTGCACTGTTTGTTCTTGAATCTTCATCCTGAGGGGCGGGGGAGGGGGCTGACCTCAGCAGTTGAGCCACTCAAGGCAGTCCCCAGAGGGGGTCAGCCCAGGCTCCTAGGCCTGAGCAAGCCCTGGGCTCCCTGCTCAGGTGCAGGGCCTGCTGTGAGAACACCTGCTTCTCCTTGGGAACTCTCTGCCCACCACTTTCTGCAAAAGCCTTTTCGACCAAGTTTAAAATAGATCTCTCCTTATGAATTGGCCGTCTGAGGAATTCTCCTCCAGTGGTTAATTCAATCTTAATAGACGCTGATTTTTTTTCTCCCAGAAGAAAAGGGAACAATACATCTTTAGAACGGGTTTATAAGTGTCATGATTTTTCTACTAATTTACGCTGCATTCTCTGCTTTAAAATGTGAAATTACCTCATTGTGTCTCTGAATATCCTCCATGCTTGGGCCTGAAATTAAGCTCGCCGTAGAGGAGCCTAAATGACCACAATTTACTGTGTGAAATGCCCTGATTGCAAGAGCAATCCCAAGCAATCCCCAGCCCCAGCGCAGCCCAGCTCACTTGAGCTGATTGGCCTTTCCTCCTGGTTTTGCCAAATACACCTGGCGCTACCTGCTGTGGGGGGGGAGGGGTGGCAGAGAAGTCACCCATCAGGCCTAGCCATCTCCTGTCCCCACAAGCACACACTGTCTCCTTGGCTCACCTCCCAGAACCTAAAGAGCATATACTTTTTGCTTAGCCACCCAAACTTCTGTCAAAAAAATAGCACCCACAGATAAGTACAGCCTGCCATCACCAGGCCACTTTGGACCGAGCCTCCAGTAACATCATGATCACCCCTCATTCTTTTAGGGGACTCTGTGATGTCATCTCTTCCCCCAGGTCTCAGCCTATTATGAAGTGTAGTCCCCTAAATGCTAGACCCTTCGATTCCAGCCTTTGACTGCTTCAGCATCTGTAATCAGACCCCTCAAGTTCAAATGCAAGCCCTACCATACACTGTCTTTGTGACTGAGTAAATTAGGCTGCTTCTCGGTGTCTCCTCGTTTTCCTCCTCTGTAAGTAGAGACACTCAGAAACAGAAGGGTCAGCAGGATTGATTGGATGAAGGCAACAAAGAGCTTAAGAGTTTGCTGGGTCTGTGTTCCACACAACCAGATGTAGGAGGATTCTAACTTTATCTCCCGTAACAGACCCCCTCAAGTAGAAAAGTCGCACAATGAGAATTGTGCTTGAGTGTGTGTGTGTGTGTGTGTGTGTGTGTGTGTGTGTGTGTGTGTGCAGAGCCCAGAGGACAACCTATGCGTTTCTTCTCAGGAGCCATCTGTATTTTTGAGACAAGCTCCATCACTGGACTGGGTCTCCCCAGTTAGCCTAGGCTACACTGGCTGGTGAACCCCAGGAATCTGACTCTCTATCTCTCCATTGCTAAGATTACAAGGACATGCTACCATGCCCAGCCTTTCACAGGTGTGCTAGGGACTAAACTTCAGTCATGTTTGTACAAGTACTTTATGGACTGAGCTGTCTTCCCAGTCCAATGAGAATAAGTTCTGTTTGGGAGAAAAATAAAACTTGGAAAGATAGAGAAGTAAAGGCTGTCTCAGCTCAACCCAGCTTTTCACCATTTGCACAGGGCAGACATACATGATTTTTTACTTAGGTTCCTCCATCAGGGATCCTGGTACTGACCTTGAACCAAGGGTGTCCCTAAACCCAGCTCCAGAACTTCACCTTGGAATGACATCTGCTTGGGATGTCATCCATCCTTCACCCAGTTGTCCCCAGAATCTAGCAGCTTCTTCCAGACTCCTGGGCCTTTTTGGCCATTTTCATACAGTGATAGAGATAGCTGGTGACTTCTGTCCCCATGTCCCATCAGCCTGGCTCCCATCTTCTGAGCTTTCCAGGAACAACAGAGCAGCAGAAACCACCACGACCGTGCATTGGCTGTCCTGTTCTTGCTGGTCCCTAATGCTAGATCCTAGAATGGAGCTCGGGAAGGCTCTCAGTGAGTGTGACTCAAGTCAGTGTCCTTGCTCCCTGGAACTGATGTGACAAAGCACTCAGGGGAGCAGCATGAATGGCTGAAAGTTCAAGATCAAGGTATTAGAGGATGGTGAGGGAGCCCTTGAGGCAGCTTCTAGGCCTCTTCCCACCAGCTTCTGGCAGTTTGTGGCAATGTTAGCCTTCCAACCTCTGCCTTCATCTTACTTCAAGGTTCATGTGTGTTTCTGCCTCTCCAGATTTCCCCCTTTTTATCAGGACACAAGTCATACTAAATTACGGCTGACCCTGGCAATGTCATTTACCCTTGGTTACCCGTATGAAGACACAGTCTTCTAGTAAGGACAGTCTAAGATACTTGGGACTAGAATTTCAACAAATTTTAGGGAGCCACAATTCAACCTATAACAGCCAGGCACCCCCTTATTTCATAGCTGGGGCTGCTGAAGGCCAAAGAGGAAAAGATTTACATATTTCAGCCAGCAACTGAGTCACAGAAGTAGAATTCCAACTCAGAACCCTCAGACCCACATTATCTTGGAACTCTTCAAAGTCTGAGTTCAGTCAGGGTTGGGAGGGCCTAAAGGAGATGATGGCTCGGTCGTGACCCAATAGGGATGATAGTGACAATATCTCTTACAAGTCCCATCCAGCCGCAGAATCTGGGCCCTGCACTGCAGCTCACGCTGAGCACTAGTGGTCAATCAGACCACACCAAAGAGCTTTTCAGCAAACATCACTCATCTCGTTCTACAACGCCAGCAACGGGACTGGCTCATACACAGTGAATTCGAAGCCTAAATACTGCATTGAAATGATTTTAATGCTCACCTTCAAGTGCCAAAGCTTGGGTCTCCCATCCCGTGTGCGCAGCCCATCTCTCCAACGTGGAAGTTGGGAGCCTGAAAGCCAATTTTGTTAATGCTATGGGGAGGAGCAAGCAGGTCTGGAAGCTCATCCATCATCTTAACACGCTCCGGGATGGACTCGGAGATAAAGCTTTCATCTTCTTTGCCGGGTGGAGCCTCTTCAATTAGGCTGGGGGGGGGGGAGAGACAGGCACCCTGAGGACAGAAGGAAAGAGATAGAAAGTCATCCTGTGTAGAAGAAGCCTGAGAGACTGGGGAAAGACAGCTGTTCCATCCCGTAAAGCTAATGGGCGCCTAGCTGCGGTGGTTCCAGGGCAGGCCCTGGGACAGTGAGCAGAGGAGGCAAGAAATGGCAAGCGCAGGAGCTGTCCTAGGCTGAGTGCTCCCTCCTCAGTGAGGAAGGGGACAACAGTGCCCTGCCCTTTGGCTGGAGAGAGAAGAACACTAAGCCACTGGAATAGGCTTAAAGACATGAAGGTTTAAAACCACGAGGCTCAACTAGGCATCCCCTGGCCCCCGTGTCAACCCCCCTCAGCTCATACTCACAGAACCTGCGACGATCAGGTCAAGTCTTTAGGTGCTAGAAAGCAGAGAGGACCAGGCAGTTCCACCTTAGCCTCCCCAATCCAGGCACCAGAACTGGTGGAGAAACAAGTGGACAGAGCTGTACCTGGCCTTTCTGTGTAACCATGCTTTTCCCTGGTGTCGGGGAGGCAACCTTCCCTCCAGGATCTGGACAGAGAGAGGATGCTAGAAGCCGACCCTAGTGTGGGTAGTCCACCAGTGATCCTGGAGAAACCTGCAGGACCACCCAGAGCAATATAAAAGTAGAAACGGCCCGAATGTGTATGTCGGGTAGAGTGTTGATCCCGCCACCATGTCTTCATCCTGACATATTGTCACCTGCTATGGCTGGACTCTCCCTGAATCAATTGATTATTGATCATTCTGCCAATAAGTCAATGAGGGATGTACTAAGCCATATCCACTAGGTACTTAGTGGGCATTGCCCTCTGTCTGCCAGCCAAGAAGCATCTGCTGACATGCTAGCCATCATGACACAGCAGAGTAGCAGGAGCCGTGTCCCTTACTGTACGTGTACTGGGCATTTGAGGTGCCATACACATGCTAACCCCTGGCCTTTTTTTCTGTCTCAGCTTCTATCTCTCTGGCTCCAGGTGTGAGCTCCTGATACCCACCTGTTCACTACGGTATTTCATATCTCATGTCCATGTTGTTTTCTTGCCCAGAGTGCCCTGCCTATCCTTCTTCAGCAGACTTATTCTATGAACATCATGGAGGGGTCCCTTCCGCTAGAAACCCATCAGAGCCCTGGCCTGGTCTCAGAGTTCCTTCTGCTTCTTCTCAACAGTGCCCGGCTAAGAAGACAAATGGAGTCCTGACTTTCCCCTGACTTTACCCGTGGCAGACATCATTAATGGATCACGACACTGTGATTCAGAGAACTTTACTGGGCTTAGCTGGAACTGCCTGCCTCCACAGCACAAAGTGTATGATTAAATCAGCTCAACGTAATACCTGGTGTGTTCATCATTGCCGCCTTCCGAGGTCCCTGGCCTGTCCAGCCCCATCCCACATCCTGTCACCTAGTAGGGCTGGTGGCAGGTGTGAGACTGGGGCAGATCAGGAATGGAACAAGAAGGCAAGGGACCATTTCTAGAAAAGGACATGACCTGACAAGGGAACAAGGACAAGTGACCCCTCTCCTCTGCATCAGAAAAGAACTGGGGGTCCTGGGAGGCCAGTGGGCCAAGCGTCTGTGCACATTTCCCTGTTTCCTACAACTCAGCAGCGCTCACCTCTGACAGGTCCTCCGCATGCACACAGCTCGGCAATTGACACCATGCTCTTCAAGACGCTCTCCTCCAAACTCAAGGCAGGTGACACTGTGACCCCCACCTTTCATGGGGAAATGAAACCATTTGCCAAAGGTCCACAAGTCCTACTCCGCGGCTCAACGAGGGCTAAGCTCTAAAAGGAATTCAGCTATGGAGGCTCTTTGCCCTGAGGTTCCATCCTGCCTTTCTGCCTCTGGCTGACAGCTAGTCATTGAAATAAAAACTAGATGGTATGTGTGTATGTGTGTTTGTGTATTTGTGTGTATGTGTGTGTATTTGTGCGTGTGTGTGTGTGTTTGTGTTTGTGTGTTAACGAGGAAGTAGCAGGGCAAACTGAGGACTGGGCAGAATTTTAAACCCAAGTCCCAAAGATTTCATAATGGCACATATAGACAGAAAATAAAATACCCTAAAAACAAAAAAAGTACAGAAACTAAATAGTATGTGCTTGCCCAGCACCTCACCCACATACCCTCTCATCTCTCTGGCTTCTATTGCCCCCCACACACCCCCTTCAGAACCGCCTAGGGGAAGGGAGGGGCAGGAGGCTCCCTCACCTCAGGGTCTACTGCAGTGGGCGTCCTCCTCCTTTTCTGAAGACGGCGCAGTTTTCCCTGCGCTCCTATGTAAATGAGCTGTTTGTGAATGTGCATCAGTAATGGAGGAGCTGTCACGTCGGGCAGGGGGTTGGCTGGGATGGAGGAGGACAATAGATTCTGGGCCCCGAGGTCAGGCGTGGGGGGAGGGGACCGCTGGCTCTGGAGGCTGGGGGGGAAGGAAGGAGCCAGATGCCTGGGTCGGAGACAGCAAGCAAGGATGAGGCCCAGGCTCGAGTCTTGCTGAGACCGGGGCCTAAGGCACTGAGGTAGTAAAGAGCCCGGAGCCTGTGGTGACAGCTGGGGTGGGGGGAGTGCCATGTGCCAGGGTGAGAAAGAGAAGCCCCAGGGCACTGGGGCAGCTGGGGCACACCCTGGGTGCCAGGAAGAAGCCACAAGGCCGCCTAGGAGCTGCTGCTTTGGAAATGAGGGAAGACGCCTGTAACCAGGTCTGTGTGTTAGCCGCAGTGCTGTGAGGGACCCAGTTGCCCTGTGCAGGGCCTCTCTGCAGGATGGGACCTACTCAGGTCTCACAAAGCACCAAGCTCGGAGCAGCACATCATGATATTCAATCGATGGTAGCGTTACAGTCTAAGAATTCAGCTGAAACCAAAACAAAACCACTTCATTAAGCCTAAGTAAAAACTGGGGTGGGATCTGACAAGGGCCCGGAATATATGATCAGAACCCCAAGGGAGTGTGGAGTCAGGACAAAGTTTTCTCCATCCTGGATAGGGCTCCTCGAGGTGCCTCTGAAGACCAGCTCCGCCCTAAGCCTACGAATCCAAAGACAACCTCACCAGCCCTGAAGCCTGCCGCCAAATGCCCTGGAAATGCGAGGAGCCCAATGGAAGCTCAATAACCCTCTGATCTCCTCAGCACAGGTCCGGGCCTGGGGTTTGTGTGGCAGCTCTTGGTTCACTCACAGCGCCCTGCTCATTCAGTTCAGACTTGCCAAGTGCCCGCTGCGGGCTGTGTCTGTCCTAGGCAGTGAGAGGGTCAGGACAGGCTCCGCCCTCCCAGGCTTGCACTCTACCTGGAAGAAACAGACAGGGAAACCATGGATCCCAAACACTGGCAGTCAGGACAGCAAGTGGCGCAGCAAAGGGAAAGAGTGTCACGCCAGGTGGAGACAGGAGTGAATGACCCTTCTGTAAGGTAGCTGGAGAAGGCTTCCCGCTTGACAGGCACCATGAAGCAAGTGAAGGATATGGATGCTCAGGTATGCGAGGGAAGAGTGCTATAGGCCCTGAAAGAAGCAAGTCCTATGTCCTTGTGAAATGGCAGAAAGAATCCATCAGCCAGGCAGAGGCTTTCCAGCCCTTGGTGGCTTTGTCATGACTGAGTTCCAGAAGCTCACAGTTACTTCTCAAAGAGTGAAGTTCTGAAACAGGAGGGGGAGTTGATAAAGGTTTTTATCATAGGACTACTTAAGGGAAGGGAAGAGGGCAGAGCCCCTGTGTGTGAGGAGCAGGGCCCAGGAAATTGGGTGCCATCAAGGGTCCCCACCTGAGGTGTAGTAAGGTTTTTGCTGAGAGGAGGCATGGTGAGCATGAAGGATGAGCTGATTGGTCCAGTCACCCTTCCACGAGGTGTTCTGTTGTTTTTCCTGGTGTCATAGCCTCACGCTGTTTCCAGGCAGGGGATCTCATTTAGGCTGTATAAAAGGAGAAGGAAAACAACAGGAAGCCAGAGCAGGAACCAAAACTGCTTGTTGGTATTCTGGGCCTTGGGCCAAGGACATCCCTGGCTTCTGACCAAGGACAAGAATCAGGGTTTTATATATATATATATATATATATATATATGTGTGTGTGTGTGTGTGTGTATGTATGTATCTGGGTGGGGAGGCTTGTGCACACGTGAGTGTGGATGCCTGAGGACTCCAGAAGGATCCCCAGGAGCACATGTACATGGGGGGAGGGCCACAGAGAGACTGCCCCACATAGGTGATAGGAACTGAATTTAGGTTCTCTGCAGGGCCACTGAGTTGTGACTCCGCCCCTGAGGGCAAGAATTACAAATGCTGGTTTAGGGGCTGGGGAGTCCTTGCTGTAAAACCTGCCTGAGCGGTTTCTTCCCGTGTTCTCCATCCCTGAATGAAAGGATGGGAGAGGCTGAGGAAAAGCAGGGCACTAGGAAAAAGCTGGTCATGAAGAGGGTAGAACGGTTAGTGAGGTAAAGGGGACCAGAGTAGGCTGGGTCTGTAGGCTCCTGGGAGGTGAGAGATTGCAGGGCTCTGGGCTAAGCAAGGCTGTATGACCCCCTCCCTTGTAGGATGTCTTAAGCATGTATTCAAATTCCCTGGGTCCCACTCCTGCTTCACTTTACCCCAGCTTCTGCCATGTTGACAGACTCCCCGGCCATAGCTATGGGGACTCTGCAGATCTGCAGCCTGAGACTGCTTGGGGTCCTCTGGATCCCCTGCCTGTGCCCAGAAACATCACACTCAAAGGCCTGGATTCTGACATTCAGGTTCAGGAGTGTGTTCATCGCATTTGTTCACTGGCTTTCCCTGCCTCACTCTCCCTCCATCTCACTACCCCGGATTACACGCCCCACTAATGTGATCATCTAAGTGTTCAGCCGGAACTTCCAGCTCACTCCTGCGAAACCCCCACCCTTCTCTCTCCAAACCCTGCCCTCTCAGAGAATCTCCACCAAAGAAAAGGTGCCAAAAGCCCAGTTCTACATTCTTGGTGACTGCAGTGGCTCCTCCCCTGGAGTTGCCCCTGGCCCAAGACCCTGCTTAAAGCATACTTGGGCACAAACCCAGCTTTGGAGGACATGTCATCATCCCTCACTTACAGAGTATTTAAACGCCCTGTTTTAGTTCAGACGCGTGGTTTCCCCAGCCCCTTCTCCTGCCTTGATTTCTGGGGACTGGAGGACTCACCCAGGAGTTGCTTGGCTCAAAATAAACCTGTTCTTTTACTTTTTCAATTCAGCTTATCTGGCTTACTATGTGGATGGCGATAGTAGGCGGCAGTAGGAGAAACCCACTATCAAGGTACAGAAAACCTATTAATAAGCTCAAACCACGGGATCTCCTTTCTGGGAATCATAATTAATGTAGTTGATAGTAAGCAGGGTCCTAGAGAGTAACCCTAGAGATGGAGTTTAGGAGTTGCATTGCCCATCCATTGAAAGACAGAAAAGACCTCATTGCTGGTATGGGACAGTGACTGCCTGTGGAACGCAGTTTCACGGATACTTAACTGTGGTTCATTCGGTACAGGAGGGCCATGATTTAAATATGAAATGTCCCCCACAGGTCCTCATGTTAATGGTTTGGTCTCCATCCAACTGGTGACACTATCTTGAAAGGTACTGGCAACTTTAGTTGGAGGGGCCTAACTGCAGGAAGTTAAGCCACTGGGAGTCCCCATCCCTGCTTCCTGGCCACCATGGGGAACCATTTCTATGCCACTACGCCCTCCCCACCCTGGGTGTCTGTCTTGTAAAGGGCCCATAATAATAACATGAAACTTCTAGAATACAAGCTGAACTTGACCTTTTCCTCCAAAAGTTTTTCTCACACAGTGATGAAAAATCTGATTGGCTTATGGAGGGAGGTAAGACAATGGGCTGGCAAAGGCTGAAGGGCTTCATCAGTTTGGAAGAAATTATAATTACAAGGATTGTGGGGGGGGGGGGAATGGTTGCTTTTGATAGCCTTAAAAGTCCTGCAAAATATAAAATGGGAAAAAGAAAGCCTATTCAACAAATGGTGCTGGCATAACTGGATATCAACATATAGAAGAATGAAAATAGATCCATATCTATCTCTATACACAAAACTCAAGTCTGAAGACCTCAACATAAAACAAACCACCTTAAATCTCATAGAAGAGAAAGTGGGAAGAACACATTGGCACAGGAGACCACTTCCTAAATATAACCCCGTAGCACAGACACTGAAAACAACACTTAATAAATAGGACCTCCTGAAACTGAGAAGCTTCTGTAAAGCAAAGGACATGGCCATCAAGACAAAATGGCAGCCTACAGAATGGGAAAAGATCTTCCTCAACTCCACGTAGGACAGAGAGCTGATCTCCAAAATATAAAAAGAACTCAAGAAACTGGTCATCAAAAGAAAAAAAATCAAATAAAAAATGGGGCATAGACCTAAACAGAGAACTCTCAACAGAGGAATCTAAAATGGTCGGAAGACACATAGGGAAATGTTCGATATCCTTAGCCATCAAAGAAATGCAAATCAAAACAACTCTGAGATTCCCTCTTACACCTGTAAGAATGACCAAGATCAAAAACACTGATGGCAACTTATGCTGGAGAGGTTGTAGGGGAAAGGGAACACTTCTGCATTGCTGGTGGGAGTACAAACTGGTACAGCTGCTTTGGAAATCAGTATGGTGATTTCTCAGAAAATTATAAAACAACCTACCTCAAAACCCAGCAATACCACTTTTGGGTATACACCCAAAGATGCTCAATCATACCACAAGGACATGTGCTCAACTATGTTCATAGCATCATTATTTGTAATAGCCAGACCTGGAAACAACCTAAATGCCCCTCAACTGAAGAATGAATAAGGAAAATGTATATTTACACAATGGAGTACTACACAGCAGAAAAAAATTAATGATATTTTGAAAGTTGCAGGTGAATGGATGGATCAAGAAAACATCATATTGAGTGAGGTAACCCAGACCAAGAAAGACAAATATAATATGTACTCACTCATACATGGTTTTTACACATAAAGCAAAGAAAAACCAGCCTACAATTCACAACCTCAGAGAACCTAGACAACAAAGAGGATCCAATCTACATGGGGAGTAGAAAAAGACAAGATCTCCTGAGTAAATTGGGAGTGTGGGGATCATGGGAGAGGGTAGATGGGGAGGGGCAAGGAAGGAAGAGGAGCAGAGAAAAATGTATAGTTCAATAAAAACAAGAAAAAATAAATAAATCTTTTTCTTACATTAAAAAACAAAGCCCTGCAAAAATCAAAATAGTGAATGCAGGGAAGTTAATCATTGAAGGCATACATAGGAGACCAGAGGAGGGTCCCATGACATTTTAAAACAAGACATATTACCAGCAGCCACAAGGTAGGTTGTACTGAAAATTGGACCAAGAATCTAATTATAAGGGGTAGCCCCACAAAGAAAATGAGTGCATAGTCTCACAAGTGTTTTATAGACTCTGACAGGTAAAGATTGAGACTCTGACCACAGTCCATGAGAACATTCATGCAGACAAGCCTGGAAATACTGAACTCCAGATTCCTCTTAAGCTCTTCCCCTTTGCCGGTAGAGAGCAGCCTCCTAGAGATCGTGCAAGGACACCACCCAAAGCAGAGTCTGTCAGGGACATCCAGAAAGCAGAATGCTTGAGACCTGAGAGCCACTTTTAGTGAGCAGCAGATGTGTGACCTTGGGAACCTGGGACACCAGGGAAGTAAGACTCAAAGCTCTGAGAAAGGTCACGTCTTTATCTATGGAAACCACCAGGAACTGGGGCAGGGCAGTGTTGGAGAAAGAGTTCCCAGGACTCAAACATCTTCAGGAAAAACAGAGGAGAGTGGCTGGAGGTCTACAGATGCCAGGATAGGAAGCCTCAAAGAGTCTGATGGCTTCAAAGCAGCAGTTTGGGAGGATGCGTGGGAATGAGTGTCAGGAGAGCAGCAAGGAAGAAGGGGAAGGATGCCAGGCCCACCCCACCCCCGGGCCTAATGGTTTAGCGGTCGAAGAAACAAGAGCAGTCACTACTTGAGAAAGCACAGGTAGACAACATCCTGGCAGGGGGGAGGGGGAGCTATGTTTCCAGAAGAACAAGCAGGCTCAGAGGATTGAGGATGAGGATGCTCAGTATTTTGCTATTGATTAAAGGTAGAAAGTTCTCATAAATAGGAAAAGGAGAGTACAGGTGGTATCCCCCCGGGAACATCCAGGGCCAAATGAGGACTAAAGAGGAGAAGGAATATCCTGGAAGGGAGAAATGAATGAAGGAAGGAAGGAATGAATGAATGAACGAATCATATGCTGAGTTTAGTTTGGAAGACTTCCCAGACAGATGGAAGGAGAAGCTAGGAGGGAGTGCTGGGAAAGAGCCTTAAAGAACATGGGGCCCAAGCTCCCTTCTTTACTCTTGCCAAGTGCACATAGCGCACACCTAATTCCCAGGATCAGAGAGAACAGGCAGCGGGTTCCGGGTGAACTGTTGGTAGTTATGAGCTGTAGCCAACCCCAGAGGTCAGACCTGAATCCACATCCTTAGACTGCCTGGGTGACTTTGAGCTGGGCAGCCCAGGCTTTCTAAGCTTGTCTTGAATGGAGAGTTAATCTTCCTTCATGGAATTACTGTGAGATGCGTAGCAAAGGCACAGGGCATGGGGCATGAAACACAGGGCACAGGGCATGAGGCACGGGTCACTGCTCCTATCAAGCATCCCTCATTCCAGACTGTTGAGAACATCACCCACCCCATCTGACCCAGAACCCTGACAGCAGAGTTCAGAAGATCTGCCCTGTTCTGACCCATGTTTCTTCAACAACGTCTGAACGAGTTCTCTGGACCCTGAACATTTATTATGTTGCTTATTTATCCATTTATTTTAAAACATGGGTATAAGTCACAGCGAGTGCTGGTGTCTGTGCACACATATGCAAAAAGCACAGGAAGCCACTGAGTATTGGCCATTGCTATTGCTCTCTACCTCACAGCCTTGAGGTATCATTCTGACTAAACATGAAGCTCACCATTTTGACGAGCCTGGTTGGCCAACATGCTCCCAGGATCCATCTGTAAGGCACCCCCCACAACAATTGGCTTTAGAAGTATGCGTAACCACACCTCGCTTTTAGGTGAGATTTGAACTCAGGTCCTCTTGCTTGCAGAGCAAATGATTTTTACCCTCAGCACCATCTCCCCAACCCCTGAATATTTATTTTTTTAAATGCCTAATCTGGGAAAGGATGCCACCTACACCCGTATGAACTACACAGGGGTTTCTCTGTCAGTATCAATAGGACATACTCACCAAATGATGCATCTGAAGAGTGTCCCTGCCCCTCCTCACTGCGGCTTTAGAAAACCACCAGAGGGAAATGATGGCGTTCACAGCTGCTGAGGATGCTCCTTTGTATTCAATACAGGTTCCGCCTAGTCACTTCCTTGTACTTGAGCTTGCTCATGCATTCGCAGCAATCAGTGGCCCCTGCAAGGGAGATACAATGCAAGACCCCCAGTGAAGACCTGAAACTGCAGATGGCACCAAACCCTGTGTTACATCTACGTAACTTTAATGTCCCCTCCGTAGTTGAGTGCACATCACATGAAGGCTTTAAGGAAGGGTTTCTGCCAGCAAAGCGAGGACAAGCCTCTTTTTCCCTCTCACGGTTTCACGGATAGGAAATTCGTTACCCAGATAGATTCTCACAACATCAGTATAGGACTTTTTAAAGTAGCAAACATTTGCCATCTTACTTAGAGCACTTTATCACAACTCTCTGGCGTGCTGAATCGGCAGCCTCCCCTCCCTGCCTGGCTGTGAGATCAACAGTGCACGTTCCTCTGATAACTACTGAGTGGGAAACGGGTGAGTAGCATATACAGCAGGGACAGGTATAACTGAGGTGGGATTCACATCCCAAGTGAGGACAGGCCTGGGTGGTGCATGACGTCATCACGCTGCTGAGAACATCTTATACCCTGAAACTTAAGAGCTAAAAAATGAATAAATAAATATAGCGTTGCTTGTTTCTGGAACTTTCCATCTACTAGTCAGACTGTGGTTGGGCACAGGGAAAGGAAACATGTAGGTAAAAGGAAACTGTTAGAAAATATCTATTGAGTACCAACTGTGTGCCAATTTATTTCAGACAGTTCCATCTGGAAAACAGAAACTAGTGCCCCAGTTCTCAGGAGGAAGCTACTGACTTACAGCAGGTGATCAAAGGACATGCATGAACGCAATCCCTTGCTAGATCACAAGAAGCTGCATTAAAAGACATCGTCCAAACAGCTGTAGTTGGGAGAATTCAGAGTTCAGGGCAAATCCAGACTTCGCAGTGAGACTTTCTCTCTCTCTCTCTCTCTCTCTCTCTCTCTCTCTCTCTCTCTCTCTCAAACAAAAACAAACAAAAACAAAACAAAAACACACTAGGTGAGTGGTAGAACCTAGAATGCCCCAAATTCTGGGTTTGATACCAGCTTTGCAAAAAGAAAAAGTGTAAAAAAGAAAAATAAGAGCCCTTTCATTTCCACACTAAGCAGCATGATCCAGTGGTTCTCTTGACAACTGTGGCTTCTGGGAGTACAGACTGACTGTCTCTGATCTCTGATCCCTAAACCCCCAAATCCGAACTATGCCACAATCTGAGCACAACCGCTCCCAAACATTATGGATTAGGGATCAATCTGTACAAATCGTTCTTCGAGATATTTGTAACAACTATGATATCTGTGCTCTCTGTTGTTGACAAAGCTGTGGAATGATTGGTTCTACGGCAGTGTGTTGTCTCTCTAATGCAAGGAAGTGCTGCTCTGAGGGCGGAGGCTGCTGAGATCAAAAACACTGTTCACCGCCATTCAGAAGCCCCTGCGTTTCCCCATGGATCCTTTGGCATCCATGGGACCCACATGCAGACGCCCTGTGTGGAGTAGAACATGACATCATGGTGAGGAACCTGAACTTTGAGGTCAGAAGCCTGGCTTCTCATCCAGGCTCCATCACTCACTCACTGACCTTATGGCCTTTCTGTGTGACAGACTCCTCATCTGGGAACTCTGGGACATTGCTCAGTGGTTCTGAGGCTAAAGGTATATTTAGTGAGCCAACTCCTGTTACACAGTGCCTGAAACCTGGCATACGCTGGGTGGGCAGTGATTCTGTCAATGGGAAAATTGGTCATGCTGAGTCTGTCTGAGCGGCCAACCAGATTCCAAGCCCAGAAGGACCCATCCTGTTCCCCTGAGTCAGAAGGATTCCTCAGCCACTTCACATTCAAATCAGCTTTCTTATTCAGAATGATGAGATCCCCAGGAGACCAGCCTCCACTTCAGGGAGGGAGAGTCAAAGGGGTGTTGGTTAAAGGGTGGGGACCTGTAAGAACCTTCAAGAGCTGGGACTAACCAGCTCTGAGGGTTTACACAGACCACCCACCTGCAAGGGGCATGCCCTGTAGGGCTGGCAGGGAAGTAGAGACTGAGGCCAGACCGTAAGTGTCATTCCTGTTTTCAATGCCTCTCTGGGAATCCTAACTGCTCCCCTTCTGTCCCCTCCCTGACATGTCTACTAGAGAGATACCCAGGTCTCTTTTCATCAGGCACCTGCCTACCTTGCCAGTCTGTCTCATAACTAATCCAGTCTCTATTTCTGGGAAAGGGACAGAACAGCCCAGAATTTTCAACTCTGGCCCTTTCCACCACTGGTTTCTGCCTGACAGCTCGGTACCCTCCCTAGTCCACCGGTACCCTCCCCGGCCCAGCCAAATGACCCTCTCCCAGGATTGGCCTGCTAGCCTCTGAGCTCCCAGGCAGGCCTTCCTGCTGCCCTGACTTCACTCTGCATGGGCAACCGGGTGGTGGTTTGAATGAGAATAGCCCTCACAGGTTCCTAAAAGTGACTGCTTAGTCTCCAGGTGGTGGAACTGTTTTGGGGGAAAAATTAGAAGGTATGATCTCGTTGGAGATGTGTCGCTGGGGGTGGGCTTTGAGGTTTCAAAAGCCCATGCCATTCCCAACTAGTCCTCCTCCTCCTTCCTCTCTCTCTCTCTCTCTCTCTCTCTCTCTCTCTCTCTCTCTCTCTTTCTCTTTCTCTGTTGTTGTCTTAAGAAGTAAGCTCTTAGCTACTTCTATAGTACCATGTCTGCCTGTCTGCGGCCATGCTCCCCACCGTAATGGTCGTGGACTCTAACCCTCTGGAACCATGATCCCCAAATTAAAAGCCTTGGCCATGGTGCCTACCATAGTGATAGAAAAGTGACTAGGACACACTATGTCTGACTTCCTGACTCAAGTGAACAGCTCTTTGGAGCGAGACCATCAAACCTCAGATCTCACCCAACTTCTATTTCTAGCTCCATACCCAGAAAGACACAGAAAGGAGCACTGGACCTCAGCCCTCTTCAAATGGCCTTAAAAGAGTGGGTACTGACTGGCCCTGGGAGCCCAAGCATTTCCCACCCAAGGCTTCTTGACCATCTACCCATTTATATATTCACTCAACAAGAACTTATTGCAGGCTGACTTATGCACTAGGCATTGATCTAGGAGCTAGAGCAGAGGCCAAAAATGGCAAGGAGCCTGCATTACCGAGACATACTTTCTAATAAGGAAAGGACGGAAGCAATGACCCCATGGACCATGTGGTATACCCAGTGTCTGTCAAGGTCTCTGGAGACTAGAAAAACAGAGGCAAGGGAGAAGGAGCCCCAGCATTCTCTCCTGAATGAGGCACTTAAGAGAAAGCACTGGTAAGAAGGTAACAGCAAGCGGGCAGTGGTGGCGCAAGCCTTTAGCCCAGCTCTTGGAAGGCAGATGGATCTTGTGAGTTCCAAACCAGCTTGATCTACAAAGTGAATTCCAGGGCAGCCACAATGGTGGTTATACAGAGAGACCCTGTCTCGAGAAAAAACAAACAAACAAACAAACAAAAATGACAGCAACGAAGGAAGTGAGGGGCAGCCACTCAGTTACCCAGGGGAAGAACGTTTTAGACAAAAGGACACTCAGTGAGTTTCACGTTACTGCCATGGAAGAAATGAGCCCAAATCCAATGACTTCAAGCAGCGCTCTTGCACTTCTGCAGGCCAGGGTCACTCAATGGCAAAACCAACGTCTAGTCATCTGTGGTCCTGGAGAGCACACAGGGGACACTGCACCTCTCACTTGCCATGTCTTGGCTCTTGGCTCTACTGTTACCACTTTGTACTCCACTGTCACAAGCCTTCTCTTCCTTAGTCAAATCTCCCTCTTCATCTTTCCTATGAAGACACTTGGGATGACACTGACCCACTCAGTTAATCCAGAATCCTGTCCCCATCTCAAAACCCTTACTTAATCATACCTGCACAGTCTCTTCCGGGGTCACAGGAACATCCACAGGTGCCAGGAATTGGAGCAGGGAAATCTGGTGATGGGGGGCCCACAGTGAACTTGCCACAAGCACCAAGCACAATGACTAGAGGCATGCCACACTTGGGAATAAGGGGAGGAGTGTTGCTTTTGTGGAGAGGGTGTGGGGCAGCACAGAGGAGGATACAGTCCAAGCTATGGCAAGGGCCAGGGTGGGTGGGGCCTTCACACAGGCCAGGTTTTGAACATTAGCTGCTGCGTTACCAATTCCTCTGAAATATCAGAATTCACAAGGGTTCAAGGCTGTCTGCCTCTTATCCTGTTGGAGTCTAGTTCTTCTAAGTAGCTCTAAGATCCTTCAGGCGTAGAGTAATCCCTGGGGACTTTAAAGCAGGCAGGAGAGAAACACCAGGCATTTTTGTAGGCATTGTAGGCCCAGGTCTGAAAGGTATAGACACAATTGCTACTCACTTCCAATGCCCAGAACTAATCACATGCCCTTACCTATACATAAGGACTACATATAGCGTCTTCCTTTGTGCCCTGGGGGGGGGGTGAAGCCATTTTGCAAACCCACAACAGCCTTTCTTTTGTCATGGCCCTGGGAAACACTGTGAGAATGCTGACTGTCGCTTAAGAGAGATGGCAACCCTTTGAAGGAGTTGGGCAGAAGAGTGGCATGATTTGACGTGAAGTTTATTAAACACACACAGAGACACACATACACACACAGAGAGACATTCTATAGCTTGACTGTGGCAGTGAACTTGACTGCTTGCATTTGTCAAAACTCACTGAATTGTACATTTAAAAAACTGAGAATTTTATTGTATGTAAATTGTATCTCAACAGAGCTGATGCTTTTGCTTTGTGGTTTGTTTTTTTTTTTAAGAATCACAGATTGCTATTTTTAGAAGAAACGTAGGGTACAGAGGGGTAGAGGAGCAAGAATAAATGTTGGAGAAACGAATTCAAAGATTCCTGGAAGAATCTGGACCCAGACTTGTCGTCATGGAGGTGACAAGGAGTTGGGTTTGAGGTGGGGTTTGCAGCTGAAAGGGAATGGGGCTTGCTGACATATCAGGCATAGTAAACAGGTTAATGGCTGGGATTTAGATTTAGGCTTCCTAGTGTCAAATCATGCTCCTACTGCTTACCCACAACCTTAGGTAAGCAGCTTCATAAATCAAAGCCTGAGTTTCTGTCTCTGCTAAATGCAGATGCCAGTAATAACAGAAATAATCTCATGGGGCGCTGGGAGGGAGGATGGTGTTGTCTCAGTCAAGGGTTCTATAGCTGTGATGGAGCACCATGATCCAAGGCAGCTTGAGGAGGCAAGGGTCTGTTTCAGCTTACACTTTCAGATGACAGTCCACCGCTGAGCAAAGTCAAAGCAGGAACCTGGAGGCAGGAGCTGATTCTGAGGCCATGGAGGATGCTGCTCACTGCTTGCTCAGTTTTCTTACAGAACCCAGGTCCACCAGCCCAGGGATGGCAGCTCCCACCATGGGCTGGGTCCTCTCCCGTCAATCACTAATTAAGAAAATTCCCTACAGTCAAATCTTATGGAGACATTTTCTCAACTGAGGCTATCTCCTCTCTGATGATCTTTAGCTTGTGTCAAATTGACATAAAACTAGCCAGTACAGTACAGATGTCATATGTGAGAAGTACTAACCTCAAGCGCCGACCTCCGTGGAAGATAGCTGATCTAAACCTTGTTATCTATGTTACCACCTTCTCTGGTGATAGTTGAACACTTCCGGGGAGCGTGTCCTGGATTCCCTGAGGCAGTGCAGCCACTATGCAGATAACTCTTCTGTTTCAGTTTTCTTCCTGGGCAAGGGAGAGAGTTCACTCAGAAAAGTATTTGTCAAGCCTCACAGTGGTGATCCACACCTTTAATCCGAGCACTTGGGAGGCAGAAGCAGTGGATGTCTGTGAGCCTGAGGCCAGCCTGATCTACAAAGTGAGTTCCAAGGCAGCCAAAGAAGCTTTGTCTCAAAAACAAAACAAAAAAAATTATTTGTTTTGAAACTTGAGTTCAAGACCCAGACCCCACATAAAAAAGGAAGCATGGTGGTATGCATTTCTAACCCCAGCACCAGGGTAGTGGAGGCAGGATTTGCCACAGGCCAATGAGAGACCTTGTCTTAAGAAATAAGGTGGATATTACCTGAGGAACAACACCCAGGGCTGAACTCTCACCTCCATATTTACACATGGTTCACACACAAAGGCTCTTCCTTAAAGTGATGTCATTTAAAATAAAAAATCATTAGAAGATCCAGTGTCTCACAGAGGGTGTAGCAGGCTTGCCCAAGGCACTCAATAGCCAGCAAAAGACTAGATAGAATTCCAACTCACTTCTAGCATTTGGTCTTTCCTGTTATACTACAGATCCATTACATCAGAGAAATGAGTGCCATGTATGGTGGTTCCTCAACCTTTGATGAAGTTCTACCCCAGTAAGTCCACCATAAACTGAGGATGTTGCAAAATGTGCCAGTTAGTTTGCCAACTTGATGCAAACTAGAGTCTCCTGGGAAGAGGAAACCTGGACGAATTGCCTCCGTCAGGCTGATCTGTGGGCATTTTTATGGGGTATTTTCTTGATTAATGGTTGACGTAGGAGAGTCTAGCCCATTGTAGGTGGTGCCATCCCTAGGCAGGTGGTTCTAGCTATATAAGAAAGAAGACTGAGGGCTGGAGAGATGGCTCAGCGATTAAGAGCACTGACTGTTCTTCCAGAGAACTGGGGTTCAATTCCCAGCACCCACATGGCAGCTCAAAACTGTCTATAACTCCAGGACCCAACACCCTCATACAGACTTACATGCAGGCAAAACACCAATACATAGAATAAAAATTAAAATTAACAAATAGAAAGAAAAGAAAGAAAGCAGGCTGAGTGAGTATGGTGAGCAAGCCAGTAAGCAGTAATCCTTCATGGTTCCTGTATCAGCAGCGCCTGTCTTGGGCGCCTGCCTTGGCTTCTGTGATAGACTATAACCTGTAAAATGAAATAAACCCTTTCCTCCCCAAGTTGTTTTTCCTCATGATGTTTTCTCACACCAACAGGAAGCAAACGAGGATACAAATCATCTGCACAGTCAACAGAACCTACTGAGCATCATAGAATATGCACACTAAAGAGTGGGAGCCATTATCCCATCATCCCAGGGGCAACCAGGAGTCGAAGCACCCCACATCATGACAGAATAAGTAACTAGGTACCATTAGCCCAGGAAAAGATATGGATGCAAAATCTAAAGTATGATTTACATGGAATAGGCATCATTCTTGTGGCACTGTGAAGTTAAAATAAAAATGTAGTCAAGCCATTGCAAGTTGGGTGTGTTTGTGTGTGTATTGTTTGCCATGACCAAGAAGTATATAAAGTATTTGAAGAAGGTCTTTACCCTCTAAAACTAGTTAAAATTTATGGTTTTGAGCTAATAATAAGAGTAAAACACTTAAGCCAGGCATGGTGGCACACAGCTGTAATGTCAGCACTTGGGAGTTAGAGACAAGAGGGTCAGGAGCTCAAGGTCATCCTGGACCCATAACACATTTGAGGCAAGCCCTTGTCTCAGTAAAACAGACCAAATAAACCAGTAAAACGTTTGTTATTGGTAAAGCTTGTCTCATGACTTACTAAAACATAAAACAGAACCAGGGAGATGGCTCAGTGGATAAAGGAGCCTGGTGACCTGAGTCACATTCCCAGAACACAGGTAAAAGGCCAAAGAGCTGGCTAGTGATGCATGCGCCTGCAAGTGATGACAGAAGATGGGAGGTGGAGATAGGGAGAATCATCCAGAAAGCCTCAGGGCAGCTAACCTGAAGGGCACCGAGCCTCAGATAGAGACACCCTGCTCAACAAAGTACAAGGCAAGAACTGACTTTGGCAGGGACGCACACATGCACGCACGCATGCACACACACACACAATTAGTTCAAAGAAAGCATAAAGTCTGGGCACATAATCTCTGGATTTGAGGTGCTAAGGCAGAAGGACCCCAGGTTTGAAGTCAGCCTGGAATAAGGGCAAGACCCTACTTCAAGAGACCAAATACATAAAACAAAACAAAACACACAAAAAGTCTGTAAGATGACCTGGTGGGGGAAGGAACCTGCCACCAAGTCGTTCCCCAAGATGGAAGGAGAGAATTGACAACCACAGCTGACATGTGACTTCCATATGAACTCCATGGTACTTGTGTAAATAAATAAGTAAATATTTTTTTAAAATAAAATAAAAATGTCAGATGTGGGTGGGAATGAACAGGTAGGTTAAGAGCTGGGACGGGATGGTCAGACCGACCTGGTGTTGTCTCACCAGGAACTCTGACAATTACCTTCTAGAAGCCTCAGCCTTGTCAAGTGCAAAGAGGCTGCCCAGCACTGGATTGCTGTGTTGAGACACAACTCAGGTCCAGCACTCTGCCTGGGCATGAAGCACCTACCTGATAGATATTTGCTGTTTTTATAACTGAAAATACACAAGTGGCTTTCTCTGCATTCTTTTCCTTCTTCCTTCCTTCCTCCCTTCCTTCCTTTCTCTCAAGTTGGCATGAAAATCATTTTCCGTTTCTTCACCTCCAATTAGATATTGATCAGAGCGTCTGATTGAGAATAAGCACTTAATAAAAGTAAATAAGTTCTGACATTTTATTTTTACTCTCGGATAAAAGTGCTCGCCACCGTCCTGAAAATGAGCCGTCACATTTTATTTAACAGCAGAAAAAGATTTGTACATTTGGCCCTGCAGGAGCCCAGGAATCTATTTTCATTATAACAAACATTGATTTTGCATTAAAAAGTCTCATTATTTGAGATAATGACTGCTGGGCTCCTTAGTTATTCTTCTGGTTCCTAAATCATTAAAACTCTAACATTTAAAGAGCAAGTGGGACAAACCTTAGTGACTCCCAAATTGTCACCAGTGTTCCCTGGATGCCCTTCTGACAGGCAAGATTCAAGATACCTGAAGTGTAGGAAGCCAGACCAGTAAGCCTAGCTTGATCTCCTGAGCTTCCACAGCCCCACATTCAAAAACGGATCTAATTCTTGAACATTCAGTTCACAAAAAGAAAAAAACGGGACAGGGCATTGGGGGCTCTGCTTTCCACGTTCCCGTTCAAACAGATCTTAAGTTTGAAGGAACAGAAGCAGAGTCTGTCCCCCGACTGGGCGTTGGTGGCCCATCAGTGTGGTCAGGCGCTAGTAGAGGTACCTGGCGGGGCCAACCTTCCGTCCTCAGCCGGATAAATGATTGACTCCTGCAGTGGGCTTCCTGGGTGTTTGCACCGTTCTTCTCCCTCTTCCAGGGCATTCATGCTGTCGGAGACCTGGCTGGACATCTCATTGGCAAGCCACGAGTGGCAGGAGTGAGTTTTGCAGAATTTCAACCGCGTGTGCCGATTTGGATAATGTATTCGTTCAGAAGCCAGGGCTGAGCTTTAAACAAAGCATACTCCTGCCTGCATATCAATTTCCCCAGGATGGCGAAGAGGGAAAGGAAAAAACCCAGAACTACAGTGCTTTCTGCAGCAGCATCTCCACGTGGGGTTTAGCGGTGGGGACGTCCGAGCAGCCTGCGCAGTCTCCTGGTTCATTAACAGGAGCACAAGGCAGGCAGGGGGAAAGGTGGGGAGTGAATCATAAAAAATGAAAGGGCTTCCCTGGAAATTGGCATCAATGTGATTTATTCAATCCAGATCCTGGCTCAACTATTTGAAAATAATTGAATAGTTGATACCCACTGCCACTTCTAAATGATGGGAACACGGGCTGGGCTGGAATGAAGGAGGCACTAGGAGGAATTCGAGATGCCCCAGCCTTCCGGAAGAGGTGAGAGCATTCTCCCTGGACACCCTCTGCAGCTTCTGGTCTCATCAGCTAGGATGCGACTCTCACTGGCTTCCTGCTTCTACCAAGTCGTGACCTCTGTGTGTAAGCACTTCGCATCCTGTCATCTGTCCTTGGCACTGTGTGCTAAACATTCTTTGTAGAAGTCACAGATGTAAAAATTTAGATAAACCAAACATGTTCATGGTAAGAAATGCAAGCTTAGAAATATAGGGAACATGTGCCCTCTCTCCATAGACCTGTATCCCTAAGATTGCTACCACTAACAGTTTAAAGTTTGTCCTTCCGGAGATTTTTCTATATCACACACAGACATATGCACACACACATACAGACACACACATACACAGACACACACACACAGAGACGCAGCACACACACAGGCACATGCACACACAGACATACACAGAGATGCAACACACACACAGATACATGCACACACAGACATACACAGAGACACAGACATACACACATACACAGACATGCACACACAGACATACACAAAGACACAGACACTCACACAAGACATACACAAAGACACAGACATATACACAGACACGCACACCCAGACATACACAGAGACACAGACACACACACATATATATATAGACTTTAAAGCTTTTTTCTTTCTTTTCTTTTTTTTTAATGTCTCACTGGGCATAGTGGCCCAAACCTGTAATCCCAGTACTCAGAAGGCTGAGGTAGAAAATCTTGAAATTAGTTGGACTGTAAGTGGTGCACACTTTTAATCCCATCATTCGGGAAGCAGAGACAGGAGGATCTGTGTGAGTTTAAGCCCAGCCTGGTCTACAGAGCAAGTTCCAGGATAGCCATGACTACACAAAGAAACCATGTCTCCAAACACAAAAAGAAAAAGAGAAAGAAAAGAAAAGAAGATCTTGCACTTAAATCCAGGCTGAGCTACAGTGAGAACCTGACCTGAAAAAATAAAGTATATAGAGCTGGTGGCATATGCCTTTTGATCAGCACTCAGAAAGCAGAGACAGGTGGATCTCTGAGTTTGAGGCCACTCTGGCCTACATAGGGAGTTCCAAGACAGCCAGGGCTACATAGAGAGACCCTGTCTCACAAAAAAAAAGAAAAGAAAGGAAGGAAGAAAGAGAAGAGGGGGAGAGGGAGGGAGGGAAGGAGGGAGGAAGGGAAGGAAGGAGGAAGGAAGGAAGGAAGGAAGGAAGGAAGGAAGGAAAGAAGGAAGCAAGGAAGGGGAGAGAGAGAAATGGAGAGAGAGAAAGGAAGGAAGGAAGGAAGGGAGGGAGAAAAGAAGGAAGAAGGAAGAAAGGGGAGAGAGAGAAAGGAAGGAAGGAAGGAAGGAAGGAAGGAAGGAAGGAAGGAAGGAAGGGGAGAGCGAGGAAGGAAGGAAGGCATATGCATGTTTATGTGTGAATGGAGGATATACATATACACATAATCTACTTGCAATTTTTTTCAATTAACAATGTTGTGAATATTTTTCTAGGTCAGTATATACAAGTGTATTACCTACATATTCTGAAGATTACTTCACTTTTCCCTCTACTGCTGGGAATTAGGGTGTATCCCGTGTTTATCACAGGCATTACAACTGCACTGCCATGTACGTACATATCCAGACACGTGATCAATGTGTCTCCAGAACTCCCTGCACTGACAGCACAAAATCTCCATCTGTGACCTGTAAGGATTTTCTGTATTGTTGTAAGTATCTCAATTATCATACTTAATATTCAGACCCATCTGGTGATTGCGACGTGTGTAGCAGAAAGAAAAATAGATCTCTACGAAGTTATTCTATATGAAGCTGGGGTTGTTTGTGTGATCCTTTGCCTGTGGAGGCAGAAGCAAACACTCTCTCACCCTGCACAGGGCATCAAGAAGCAACCTCACCCAAGTCTAGCTTAGTGAATCCATGTGTTCATGGGATTATTTAAAGCAGTACAGGTGAGGGGTTACTTCCAGGAGCATGGCTGATTCAAAGGCATTTGTGGGGACTGGAGAGATGGCTCAGCAGTTAAGAGCACTGACTATTCTTCCCGAAGACCCAGGTTCAATTCTCAACACCCACATGGCAGTTCACAGCTATACCAGCTCCAGGGGCTCTTACACCTTCACACCAGTGCACATAAAATTAAGAAAAAAATTAAATAAATCAAAGGCATCCGTGTCACCAGAAAGCCAGCTCCAGTGTAGGTCTCGCTGACTCTGAAAACTGTAGCCCTAATACTCCTATAACTTTCAGGAAGTTTCACTGAAAGCCTCCTCTGTCTCTGTCAAGCATTTTCCCCCTTTTATAAAGATGGGGCCAGATTTTGTTGAGCTTGTAAGTTTCAGGAATTTCCTGAGTCTTATGAGAGTCCCTCCCTTCAGGAGGGAATGCTTCAATTCAGAAGAAGCAGCTATATAACAGCCTTCAGAGAAAAATATTATATTCTAATCCTGTTTGGACTATAATGGGCCTGGAAAGGGATACTAATGCCAAGAAAGGATTGAATGGAGCTTAGAATATGGAGTTTCCGAAGGACCCGGGAGAGATGGGAATGGGCCAGGAGATCTGGGAAGAGAAAAAGGGTGTAGCACAAGGGGCCTGCTTGGGGTTTCTGGCCCACCTGGTCCCCCAGCCGTTTAGTCCCAGAGAAAATCACACAGAGAGTCTATGTTAGGTTATAAACTGATTGGCCCATTAGCTCAGGCTTCTTATTAGCTCTTGTAACTTATATAGTCCATTATCCTTATCTATGTTAGCCACATGGCTCAGTTCCTTTCTCAGCGGGCCAGGTCACATCTTGCTTCTTCAGTGGTCCAGGCAGATGTGCCGAGAGAGCTTTCCTGGTTTCCAGAATTCTCCTGGTCTAATAGCCCCACCTCTACTTCCTGTCTGGTTGACCCACCTATACATCCTGGCTAATGGCCAATCAGTGTTTATTTAAATCATGATTGACAGAATATGGACAAATCTCCTGCACCAAAAGGGTAACAGTGTGGCAGAAGATAGAGGCAGTTTGGCTGATGGATTTTCAGGATAGAATGTTACATCTTCACTCATGAAGTATAAAGAAATTCATTGCAGCTTTTGCTGATTTGTGTGGGACAGCCAGTCAGCTTTAGCTACCTAGAAATGCTCCTGGACCGTCCTATCCACTGGTAAAAGCCTGGTTCTCCTAACAACTGGAGACCAGAGGACTCTCCCTGAGCAGACAGAATCAGAGAGGTCCAACCTGGAGCTTAAGAATCACCAAATGAAGATGAGCTACAAGATCCCCAGTCAGGTTCAGAAGTATAGGCAGAAAAGGACTACAGAAACCCCTGGGGGGCCACAGAAGCACTGAGAGGAACACCCGCTGCGGAGACAGCGGCTCCTGCCTGGTTTCTCTCTCGGTTCTGTAGCCTTGAGCCTCACTGGTTGCTGTTTAGCCCCACAGCGAGCTAACTCTTTGCTGCACCCTTCTCCAACTTGTGCTACACACAGACGGTAACTGTGCCTGTCCCCGCCCAGGACCCTAATGCAAACTGCTGCATTTATGCCCTTCCCTCTCTCTGCACGTCCTTCCCCACCATCTAGGTTTGTTCCTCAGTAACAGATTCTCAGCAGAATCTGTCCCCCTGCCTCCCCAGGTCTCCATACTGTTAACCAGCTGATCCCTCACAGTCTAGACAGCTCCCGGAGGAAGAGACCCTTGGTCAATCATCCTCCTGACCTCAGACAGGAGGCAGTTTCCGTACAGCTGACCTTGAGTTAGAAAGCCTGCTGAGCACACTGAGCCCTGTCCCAGCCCTGACAACATCCATGTGGTGGTCCTCGGGACCTGGGCACTGGCAGGTTTATTTCAAAGAGACCACGTGTCCTCCATTTGCATATAAAGGGGAGAAGAGGAAGGTCACTGTGGCTATTTGCCTCTCTTTTTGTTGTTGTTGTTTCTTTTTGGATTTTTAATTTTGTTTTCCTTTTTGGTATTTTTTGTTGTTGTGGCAAGCTGCTTTTGTTTTTAGTTTTTTATTTGGTCAGGGTTTTTTTTTCTTATTTTGATTTGTTTTTGTGTTATTTATTTTTAATATTTATTTACTCATTTATTTTTGGATTTTCGAGACAGGATTTCTCTGTGTAACAGTCCTAGCTGTCCTGGAACTTGCTCTGTAAACAGGCTGGCCTTGAACTCACAGAGATTCGCCTGCGTCTGCCTCCTGTGTGCTGGGATTAAAAGCATGTCTCACACACACACACACACACACACACACGCACACACACACACACACACACACACACACAAAGCATGTGCCACCACCTCCCGGCTGTTTTTTTTTTTTATAATATAGGCTCTCTCTATACACCCCTTGCTTACCTCAAACTCGTTATGTAGATCAGTTTGATCTTGAACTTGCAAATGATCCCACTGCCTCTGCTTGCCCAGCTCTGGGACTAGACTAGGCACCACTATGGTAGGATGTTTTTTGGTTTTTGTTTCGAGCATTGAAATAGGACTTTCTGTGAACTCCATTCCTCACACTATAGATGAAGAAGGAACTGAGATTCACAGGTACACAGTGACTGCTTCATTAAGTTAAGCTAAAACTGCTTTTTCCAGGGTTCCCTTCACCTTGAGGGTCTGGTTAAGGTGGCCACCAGAGGCAGGTATGGAAGACCTGGAAAATGGAAGTGGAACACAACCCTGTGCTCTCAGTCTATATGGCTCAGGTGAGGCCATTGAGCTCCTGTGGATGTCCCCTCTTCTGGCCTCTCCAAACTCGGGGCCAGGTGGGTATACAGTTCCAGGGTGAAGCAGTCAGTTCTTCCATGTATTGTCTAACGATCTGTTGGGGCATAGAGGCAGCAGGAGGCTGATGAGAGGCCCTCTCACATCTGCCATGGGTTCCGACAGGTCTACTTTCCTCTAGCGCATTTTCAGCAAGCCACCCTTTCAAGTGTGTTTGTACCTCTCCTCCCTGCCCCCCTCACTCACAGACTATCAGCCCTGCTGTCTCCAGGCCCAGAGCAGACTTCCATCCAGCCTACCTGCTCTCCGGATCACAAAGCCCTAGCAGGAAGGCCTGAGACTTCCATCTAGGGGAAGCACAGCTGTCCCCAACTGACGGCACCATGCTAGAGCCAGAGAGGCAGCGGGAACCCCAAATCCCAGGCGCCTCTCAATGAGGTCACTACTTTATCAAGAGGTGGCTCTCAGGTCTACTTCTGCAAGCTGTTGGTTGAGGGAGACGTATCTGGCTCTTCCCCAGACCGTGAACATTGTCCCCAGCAGGCTCCAGGGACACTCGTGTCTGCCTGCTCCGCATACTCTCAGCGGACTACAAGGCAGGCCCCTTGTCTGGGATCCATATTTCCAGGGGAGAAGCCTGTATTTTTGCTGGTCCCTAGGCCCTTAACCTTGGAGCAGCCTCTTATGCGTACCGTACAGAGGACTCTATTAATCAGATGGTAAAGATGTCACAACACCAGCTCGGGCCACTGCCCATGCAAGTCCCAAGCCAGCCCTTCCTCACAGCCACTGGCACTTCCAAGCTGAGCTAAGACTTATAGCTGCTCGCCATGGCCGGTGTCCCTGCCGGCTATAGAAGTAAGGGGTCCCACACATGGAGGACTGGACAGGGTTCTCAGGGCCCTACTCGCCCCTTCCCTTCACTCACTTTCCTTCCTGTGGAAGGCTCCAGGAAGTCTCAGAAGGAACTTCTGAGAAAAAGGCACTAGTGAGGCTGTGGAAACAAATGGCTCTGGGTTCAAGTTTTTTGGTCACCACCTACTGGCTCTGTGACCATGAAGGAGCTTCATACCCTCTCCGAGCTTTAGGCACTGTGGTTTGAATGAAAATGGCCACCATAGGCCCATAGGTAGTGGCACTATTAGGAGGCATGGCTTGTTGAAGTAATTGTGGCCTTGCTGGAAGAAGTGTGTCACTTGGGGTGGGCTTTGGGGTCTCAGATGCTCAAACCAAGGCCTAGTGTCTCACTCTCTCCTCCTGCTGCCTTTGGATCCAAATGTAGAACTCTCAGCTACCTCTCCAGCACCGTGTCTGTCTGTACACTGCCATGCTTCCCACCATGACAATAATGGAGCAAATCTCGGATCTGTGAGCCAGCCCCAACTGAATGTTTTCCTTTATAAGAGTTGCCGTGGCCATGGCATCAATTCACAGCAATAGAACCCTAACTAAGACAGACGCCTCAACTCTAAAGTGAGGATATTGATATTAACCCAATAGGTACGCTGTGAAGATTCAGGAAAGTGTCATGTATGAAGTGCAAAGTCCAGAGTCTGACACATTCTAATGTGCCTTTTAAATGGAAGCCATTATTCTTGTCATCAATATCGCTCTTGAAATTTTTTAAAAAATCATTATGGCCACTAACCTATGTGCTCCATATAGGTAGGGACTGTAACTGACTTGTTCTCTCTACTACTCAGACAGGTGTTTAGCACTCAATGCCTACTTGCTAAATGAATGAATATGTGTTTAACTGCTGGGCTGGGGAGATAGCTCAGCAGGTAAAGGGTTGCTGTGCAAGCCTGAGAACCTGCGTTCAGATCCCCAGCATCTATGTAAAAAACCATCACAATAGCATGTGCCTGGAACCGTGGCACAGGGAGACAGAGACAGAAGGGTCCTAGGGGCCAGCCAGTCTAGCCAAGCAGTGAGCTCTAGATTGAATGAGATATACTTCCTCAAAAAAATAAGGTGGAAAGCAATAGAGGAAGATGTCTGATGTTGACCTCTGACCTCCACGTGTATACATGCAGGCACATTCAACCACCCACACTTGCACACACGCGAATCTATAACTAGGAAGGAAGGAAGGAAGGAAGGAAGGAAGGAAGGAAGGAAGGAAGGAAGGAAGGAAGGAAGGAAGGAAGGAAGGAAAAACAAAGAAGGAAAGCCTTCTATCAAGGCTGTTCTGTGGCCTCTTCAAAGCTTTTCTTTGACCATCTGCCAACTTCTGACCAGCAGACAAAACTGTGCTGTGATTCCTCCATGTGCCAAGGACTCCCACACCTACCAAGGACACCACCAAACCACACCTTCAAGCACTCTACCCCCGTTTGAACAGTATGTGTTCTGCTGTGACTCAGTTCGTGCCCATCCTTCACCGCAGAACACAAATAGGATTCAGCCTGATTCAAAAGCACTCCTTAACAGGTGAAGAAACCGAGGCATGAGAGTTTAAGTCACTTTCCTGTGACCTGAAACTTGGCTTCCAATGTACCGAATGCTTGCCATCTACAGATCATAGGCAGTTCATACACCCTGCAAGGTGGCTGCTCACACCAACATCTACTGCTGGGGCTCAGAATGAGTATCTTGCCTAAAAGCACACAGTTAATACAATTTTATAACGCCCAGTAGATTCTAAAATTGGTACAAAAGTTACATTGAGTTCAACTTCAATTGCCTCTGAGCTGCTTTGCGTGTTGCCCAGCACAATCATTTTTGCCTAACTAACACCTGAGTTTGAGAATTGATGTCAGGACATAAAATCATTCTACTACTTAGTCTGTGGGTCTTCAGTTGCCCTTTGGCCCAACAGAGGCAGGAGAAGAGGATTTGGAGTGTCTACATAATGGTAATTTCTTGGCAGTGTCTACTGGCCTTATGTATGAGTGGATATCATTGTGGGGCAGGCTTAATGAGTAGCTTGTATAAAGGCTCCTGCAGAATGACAGGCATGCAGCAGGTGCACAATGTGTTTGTGCTAGAGTTAAATCTGAAGAACTAATTCACTCCATAATATACTCCATACTGCACAGGTATCAGAAGGACCTCAGAGATGGGACAGATAGGATCTGGGCTCTTCTACTGTGATGTGAAGGTCAAGAAAACACACAGTGAGCAGGTGAGCTAATAACTAGTATACAGTAAGAGTCAGGCCGGGAGAGCTGTGTGGTGGGAAGGAAACACGGTAGAGAGTAGGAGATGACTTTCAGGTAAGCTCCTTTGCAGGAAGATGTCTCAAAGGAGGTGGTGACCTTTCAGCAAGGAACTGGGCTAGCCTAGGGAAATGGGTTCACATGCCAACAGAGGAATGAGGTGAAAGCTTCTAATGTCAGCATTCAGATTGAAACCCATTCTGTTATGACAGCTGAATAAAGCTTGGAACCCAGCTGGTGCACCCCAGCGCCAGATCTGCGGTGACAGAGCACAGAAGGTTTGAACCAGAGAACCTGGTTCGTGTGTGTGTGTTTAAGAGAAAGAGAGAGAGAGAGAGAGAGAGGGAGAGAGAGAGAGAGAGAGAGAGAGAGAGAGAGAGAGAGAGAGAGAGAGAGAGATTGCACACAGAGCCAGGTAGCAATTACTCAACCACTGAGCTATAGTCCCCAGTCCCACCCCTTTTGTTTTGAAACAGTTTCCTAGGCTGGTTTCCAAGTCCACCTGCAACCAAGGATGTCCCTGAACTTCTGATCCCTTTCCTTCCACCTTATGCTTTGTGGGCTATCCCAGTGGAATGAGAGTGTGGTGTGTACGTGTATGCGTGCATGCGTGTGTGCATGCCTGAGAGTGTGTGTGTGTGCAGGACTGTGGGTCTGTGCAGCACCAGGTGAATATGGTGATAGTGATGGAGGAGAGACTGAGGGTAGCATCGTTTGGGTGTACGTCTAAAGCCCAGGGAACTGACCTCCGTGTGAGCAGTGAGGTAGAAACCTAGTCAGCCCCAAGGAAAGCTGAGCAAATGAAAACAGAACAAACATCCTTCTATATCTGTCCAGCTTTGCCTTGCTCCCCTCCCCTCTGGGTCCCAGCAAATGAAAACAGAATATCCTTCTCTATCTACCCAGGTTTACCTTGTTGCCCATGCCTCTGGGTCCCAAATATCCATGTCTTATCCCTAGTTCACAAACTGCCTGGTGGCAAGCAGGGTACTCTCGGATGCCTAGGGGCCACGTCTGGCCACTTCTCCATCCTCATGTCACTTCATGCAACCTGGTAAGGTGTGATTCTCCTGTTTTTCAGAGGGGACCCACAGCTCACTGTGGGACAGCTTCCAGAGCAGTCCCCCTTCTCACCGCAGGCTGCACTCAGCCCCACAGCTCAGATTCTCGCCCAGATTAAGAGGAGTCTCCCACGTGGCCAGCAGGAGATCCTCCAATACTCCAGACATCCAGTTATGGGGATTGATAGCCAGCTCCCGGCATCCTGTAGCCCCCTCCCTACTGGCCTGTGCCCACCCTCCGGATGCAGCAGGAGCCAGGCTGGGCACTAATTTACACTTGTTTAACTACAGCTGCCGCCTACCCGCCATGTGTCTATCCGCCATTTATTGCGCTTTCCAAAGCCCTGCCCGGCACTCAGGGGCATTTCCTGCCTGCGCTAATGGAGGAGAATAGACGCATTATATGTGAATAATGGATTATGATGATACAATTTGGGTCTCTTAGCTCTCACCGAACCTAGGCTGGCCTTGCATTATTGATAACTTACACACACCTTCCCAAGCGTGTTTATGTAAATATTTAATAGGGAAAGCAAGTTAACCCATTGGTTTCAGCCTTTTCTAGAGCACCAGAGTAAAGGCTATGAGGGGTTACTGGGGGATCTGGGGCAGATGGAGACTGTGAGTCTGATCCCTTTGGGAAAGCCGGGATGTTCCTAGGATGGTCACATAGTCACAAGGAGTTTGTGGCCTGGAAGTATGAGATTTTCCAAAAATGGAAAGCAAAAGATGGGTCAGCCTGGTCCCAGAAGACATGCCTCTGGTCTAAAATGCAGCGGTGAGGGACACCGAAAGCTGGACCACAGCCAGGGCAAGTCTTACCGCTGAATGAATCAAACCATGGCCTTCCACTTTACATGGCTCGTTTCCCAGCTTTTCATCCGGCTTCCCACCTGGCTTCCATGGTTCACACTTCATTTCCTGGTGGAAGGTGGTGCTTCATAGACCTCCTGGGTTTCAACCTTTCCTTGCCCCTTGCTGGATAGACAGTTCCTTAATCTTTCTGTACATTGGTTGTTACATCTTTACAATGGGGAAAGCGTGCACTTGCCTCCAGGGTGTTCACGGGTTGGTACAAGGATACCTCACCAATATATCATGTATCTGAAGGGTTGGGGCAAAGCCCAGTGTACAGTGAGGTCTGGGTGCCGCCCATTTTCACCCAGCTTCAATCATGAGGTCGGTGCTTTCCCCGGGATCTTCGTGCCATGGTACACATTAATTGGGAGTGTTTCTCAGCAGTATGGAAAATACTTGTGCCTCCTACACTTAATCAAACGCTGCAGTTATTTTGCTAATATTGTTTCTGGCAATTAAATTACTTCGTTCCCCTCTGGAGACTCACAAGGGTGGGCATATGCCACATCTGCTCGTGCCGAGGGGAGAGGGTCAGGCAAAATCGAGAGAGCCATGTGGCCTCCCTCTGAGGTCCACCATCAGCACCACTCCCTAGATTCTGCTTTCTCATTGGTTCATGTTTCCTACCCTTCACCTCCAGGCTGTTCCCGACAAGCATGTATCCTTATGCTCCCAAACCTTCACACAGGTACACGCCTCTGCCTAAACACCCCTTGCCCCCGTCTTCCTAGGAGTTCCAGCACTTTCAGAATGTGGTTCATCCATCATCTCCTCCACCATGCTTTCCCTGCCTTTCTCAATTGGTCTCATTTTAACTTGAAACTGTCAGTTTATTCTTCTGGCCGGCCACCAGACTTGTAGTTCCAAAATCCCCAGAGGCAGACCCTGGGTTCGACAGTTTCTCTGTAGGTCCAGCCCCGGTTCTACACAGACACTGTTCTGGGTGCTATGGGAAGGTGGCGGTGCACAGGTTGGATCACAGGCTGCGCCCTCAGGATCTCACATGCAGAGGGAGAAGACGGCAGAAACCAGAGACACGTGCAGGTTAGGCGCTGTGAAGGAAAGAAGATGGTACTGAGCAGAGACTGTCTGAGGGAGGGGAGGTCACAGAAAGAGTGACACCCAGCTCAAAGACCCCAGAGGCAGTATGCTCAAGAAAGCACCAGGGCGTCTGCCGTACACGGAGCCAGGGACTGCAGCGCACACTCCGGCTCTCCTGCAGGGAGACAGGGTGTTGCTGACGGACAATAGATAGAAGACTGAGTGGGCTGATGGATTTAAATAAATCATCCTGTGGGTCACAGGCTACTGGGGACATGTTCTGTCTAGAGAGGAGACACTAACAAGGAAGCCACTCTAAGAACCCCAGTGAGGCTTGATGGTGACTTCTAGGACTAGGGTAAGAAGATGGCAGGAGAAGGTGGGTAGCAGTGAGAGGCGTCCAGGGGAAGGAGGGAGGAGGTGATGGGAGGAGAGCCAGGCATTGAGGGTATAACGAGGTTGGGGGGGGAGCTGATCACATTTCCTGGAGGTTCAAGTATTTGATATGAATGGTGAGCTGAATCAGGGCCCCGAATGAGGAACTCCGCCCATCGCAGAACTATAGCATTACCATTCACCGAGGTGGGGAAGGTGGGCGTGGGGAGGTTTGAGGATGAGGGTCCCACTGTGATGTGATATTAGACATAGGAGATTTGAGATGGCCCTGTCCCTTAGATGTCTGCCCAAGGGGACAGTTTGGGAGAGCAACCGCACAGAGGGATATCAAGTGAGGGAGGAGAGCTATGAACGGGGTATGGCATCACCACCATACAGACAGTTTATGATAGGTACAGGGTGTGAGAACCTGGAACCTGAGTTCATATACTGCATGAGTCTTTGGGGCAGGAGGAAACCCAGCAAAAGAGGCAGGGACAAAGTGGCCCATGGAGTCACAAGGAAACTCTTTGCTGAAACTTCAGTACCTGGGAGCTATGTAATGAAATTGCTTCCATATATACTTCAGGTGTAGTTTTTTCTGTAATCCCAATACTAAGGAATTGGGGTTCCCATTTTATGGATCAGAAACATGAGACTCAGCAAGGAGAAGCTGCTTGGCTAAGGTCTCATAGCAAACCATTACATAACAGCAAGAGGTTCAAACTTCACATCTGCCTGAACTAAGGTGTGTCTACTGAGAGCTGGGTTCTGTTTGTTTACTTGCTTTGTTTGTTCTTTTTTTTTTTTTAAACAGAGTCTCATAAATCCCCAGCTGGCCCTGAGCTCCCTACGTAGCTGACAGTGGCCTTGAATGGTGCCTCCACCTCTCAAGCGCTGGGATTACAGGCGTGCACTACTACACCTGATGGGTAGAGTGATGGACTCTAAGCCAAGGCTGTACAAATGTAAACAAGCACTGGACAACCACAGCAACAGCCCTACACCCACGGGTGGTCTTTATCCAGCAGAAATGTCACCTACCCACTCTGCAGATGAGGAAACAGAGGTTTAGAGGCTCATTTAAGGACCTCCTCGAAGCCGCCCAAAGAAATAACTGACAGAAACACAAACCTGATCACCCGTCTTCCCATTAGACATTTGAGACTGTCCTGAATTGCATTTGTAGAAGGGACTACGGTTGAAAAGCAGTGGCTTTTCATCTTGCAATGCTAGGTCCCTTCCAGGAGTCCCAGGCCGGGCTGGTGTCACGTAACCATTGCCTGGATCCTATGCTGGGAACATGGAAGAAAAGGGAACCAGTTCCCACAGCCAAGCTGGGTGTTCCCAGGAAGTCCTTTCCCTTCCACCACCCCAGCATCTGCCCTATGCCAGCTCCTGCCTGGCTGCCAGATGTGCCAGCTGCGGCTTCTTCTCCACCGAGAGCCTCATTTATTAATTAATGTGGACGCCAAGGGGGCAACTTCTCAGGCCCAGCCTCAGAGCAGATCTTGGCACATTTTTCAGACTTTGTTTAATAATTTATCATCTTTTAATCATAAAAATAATTAGCACAAGAGCGATAATCTGTGTTCTGCTGAGAGCAGACCAGCGGAGGAGGTTTTTCTTTTTTTCTTTTTTTTTTGACAGTGCCAGAACCCAGAGAGCCACGCATTGGCAGAGATGCAAAGGAAGGCTGGCGCAGAGCCAAGTGTCCTCTCTAGAGCTGGCTCGGGGAGCTGGCACAGCAGAGACACTGCCTGCCTTTGAGCAGGACTTTGGGGGACCTTGAGGTCTTGCCTGACTGACTATCACAACCTTGGAGAGGTTCCTCCGCTCTGGTTCTTCATTTTTTCCCATCTGTCAAATGAAAGTTACCTCAGACAACACCTCAAGATCATTTTGTTCAAGGTGTCATGAGATGGTGATATAGAAAATATAAATACAGGCATTTGTGGTGATGAGGTGACAAAGCAGGAGAGTCTGTAAGAGCCATGTGACCCCAACCCCACGGCCAGCTAGAGAAAATGCTCTCTTCCTGGTACCCACAGATGCTCACAGGTCCCTGGGACAAGCATGAGTTGTGCGGCTTTGGAGCAAGTCTCCTTCCCTGCGTCTCGGTTTACCCAAAGGGAGGTATTGTCATTCATGGCCTACAGGTATTCCAGAGAAGAACCAAGGGATAAGATAAAGTCTTCCCTTGGAGACACTGGTCCCATTAGTCCCTAAATGTAATGGTCACTTTAATTTGTCCATTACATGGATTCTAGGCCATGGAGAAGACAGCTACATGCCTGGTGTCCTATACACCTGATAGAGAATGGACAACTTCAAAGACTTGTCAGGCCCAGGGACCTCTGTTGAGGAGGCCCAACCTGTACAAGCAGGCACACCCTCCCCAGGGTAATGGTAGAGTTGGGGAAAGGGGAGCTCCAAACAGGACCACAGCAGATCATGGGGGTGATTCTGGTTCTTCTGCAGGTTCAAATGCAAGCCCCTGACCTCTGGGTACCATTTTATCTTAAGGATCCCCAGAAGCAGACCCTAAGACAAACATTTCAGAGTCAAATAGTGTAACAAATACCATGTCACCATCAAAACCTGAGAGACTTCCTCTCTGTCCTTTCTAGATAGTGTCCACTGGCCCATGATCTAGGACATAGCAGAGATGTCCTTCAGAGCTATCTCCTCTGAAGAAGAGGAAGCTGGGTTCTTGGTACCCAGCTGTCTCCCATCACTCTGACAGCCAGAGCAGCTCCTGAGGGATTGCTCATGTGCAGAGCTGGTATCCAGGGCCCTCTGCACCCTGAGCTGCTCTAAGGATGAGGTAGGGCCTGAGGTGCTAAGGAAGGATCCCCAGTGGGCCCTCACTGAAGTCCACCCTGGCCCTTTCCACCATGAGCTGCTTTCACATCTTCACAGGCATCTACCTGCCCATCCTTCTTGCTTTCCACTCATGGCTGAGCTCCCAGGCACTCAGTCCCAACAGAGTGGCTCCTCCTCCTCCAGCCCATCTCTACCTGTCTAGTCAAAACCGCACCCACACTGGCCCCTCCCTGGCCTCCTTTCCTGCTTCCTTCCCAGTTGTCTTCCACGAGCTCTGACCCGGCAGTCCTTGCTTCCCGGGCTCCATTCTTGGCCTGCCATGGGAGTTGGGGCTTCCTCTGCCCATCACCTAGGCAGCCAGGGCTTCTCCAGTCCACTGTGTGGCCTCGCAGTCTATGGTTCTTGCTCCTTATGCAATACAGACATCAGTGCGGCTGGACCCCGCCCTTTATCTCCCACCCCCTGGGGCCTATTGTGGACAGTTGATTCTAAGACCCTTCTGAAGAGCTATATAAGAAAGCAGATCTTCCCAGAAGACCATAGGTGTGAACATGGTTCAGTCAGCAACTGAGATCAGGGCTCAGATTAGTCAGGGTCAGGGCTCAGTCTGTTCAGTCAAGACCACAGTCAGGGCTCACATCTAAGTTCCAGCTCAGGAGTCATTTGGAGGAGTCGAGGCAAAACCCAGGGTCAGGTTTTAGGTTGTACCTGGCCAAGGTCCAGAGGCTGCTCTAACCCAGGACCCTGCTGTGTCCAATGGCTTTTCTGACAGTTCATCCCAGGCCATGACACCTACCCTTGGTCCCCTACTCTGGTGTCTCTAGAAACCTCCAAACCATTCCTCCCTATGGGGGTGCCTGCATTCCCTTTTCACGTGTACACCCTCCTGGCCAGGCGGCAGGGATTCCCAAGTCCATCTGTCTGCTGAGCTGTCGTGGGAACTGAGCTCAGCAAATGGGCCCGAGCCGTCTCCCTCCGGAGCCTGCCTCCAGACTGTTGGCGTTCACGGCTCTGCCTCGCAGCCTCCGAGCTGGGCTCGTGCTGCTGAGCCCAAACACCGTCCACTGCTCAGTTCCAGCCAGCACCAAGCACTACCCAGATGGGCAGAGACCGCACGAGCCTGCCTGCCTCCTGCCTCAGGCACTGCTCGCTCCCTGCCAGAGGCCCAGGGAGATGCCCAGTCCCCAAGACCACAGCCTTGGGACAAGGCGGGGCCAGAGGAGGGCAGGGAACCAACCATTCCCAGCTCTAGGGGCTCACATATCACTTAACCAGAGTCCCTCCAACCCAGACCCTGGCCCTGGTAAGGGCCAGCCTACCTCCCATAGGGAAGCCTGTCTGCCATTCCCCACAGGACTGCTCAGGGGACTTATGGACCCCAGATGGACACCATGGTCAGTGCTCCCAGGGCAACTGGCTAGACAGCTGAACTGGTCAGATCTTGGTTTCAGTACCAGGATTACCACTTCAAACTGTATGAACTTAGACAAGCTATCCCACTTCCTCACGTATTAGGAGACTTACTAGGACCTTACAGTGGGTCAAACCCCAAGTAGTCCCAGACTGTCTCAAACACTGAATCAACCTCTCCCCTCCGGCTGAAGAGATTGAGCTGAGCCTCTGTCCCTGGTGACTGGGTTCAGAAACAGAAAGGTAGAACAAGCCTTTATTAAGAGCCCACCCTAAAACTATACTATTGATGTTCAAATCCCAGCCCTGGCACTAACAAACAAACAAACTGCTTAACATCATGGTATCGACTTCCTTGTCCATCAGTGGAAATGATGCTGGTACCCACCTCCTAAGGCTCTGAGGATTTAATTACTATTCATGTAAAACACTTAGAACAATGCCTGGCACGTAGTAACTGTTGCCCACATATTTGTAAGTGTTTTTATTATTATGCTTATAATTTCCTGCTCAGTTCCTCTCTTCTGAAAACTAGAAAATAAAATCAGATACGTGACAAATATTTCCAAGGCCCCTACTCAGAGCTACATCTAGGAGGCCTGTCAAGTCACCAGAGTCTGAGTCAAGGCTACCAGCAACAATTGGTCCAAGGAAACTCTGAGACCAAAGAAATCTCTGAGAGCAAGTGGAGCCTTCAAGGCCTGCACACGGGGCTTGCCCTCTTCCGTCTGCCATCATCAGACGTCTGTCCATCAGCAGGCTGGAGGACAGGGGATTGTGCACCCTAGGGAAGGGACAGGATGCTGGGATGAGTGGCCCAGAAAGCCTCACCAGGACCCCCAGAGATACAAAGTGACCTAGAGGTCATTATAGGAACAGGAAGAAAGGAGGAAAAAAGAAGATGCAAGACTTAGTAAGTACCCTGTGCCAAACTGTGTCACCAAGGTGCTCCGGATGGGCAGAAGCCCTGGGTGTGACAGCCAGTGATTCCTGGAGAGCCAGACATCCCAGCCTGAGCCACTGGGAGGCAGACAGGTCCAGCCCAGTGGACAGAAGAAGCAAGCTAAGGAAGCGTCAAAGCTCATTTACAGCTACCGGCTTAATGTGGACACCACGCCTGACTGGATTAACCAAACATGGCAATATAATTTATGAAAAAATCATAGGATGACTAGTGATAAAAGTTACTAATTACTAACATTCATGGCATAGTGAGAAGCCATACGGCATGATGGTTGAGGCTGAATGAAGACTCTGAGCTCGGGCACCTGGGTTTGACCTCAACTTCAATACTTAATGGTGTTTCCCCTTGAGCAAAGTGCTTAGCCTCTCTGAACAAAGCTTCCCTCGATAAATGGGAATGATGGAACAAGAGTTCCCACTTGGCAGCTGTTAAGAGAATGACATAATCCTTACATAAACAGTCTTAGAAGAGGGCCTGGTACACAGTAAGAACCAGCAAATGGACCATATACTGTTTTGCCCTCACTTCGTATCAGATACGGGGCATCATGTAACAATCTTCACAACAATCTAAGGATGCAGCTGCTGTCACACCGGCTCTTTCTGGTTTTGAGACAGCTCTTGCTGTGCAACCCAGGCTAATCTCAGCTCTGACTCTTCCTGCTTCTGCCTCCTGATTTGACTGATGAGAAAGTATGCCTGAATCCCATAGCTCTTACATGGCTGAGCCAAAATTCAGAATTACCTGGCTGGAGTAGAAACTCTCCTTCCTTTGTTTGCTTCTGTGTGTTCTTATGGGGTCTTATTATACAGACCTAATCTACAGTCACCCCCCTGCTGCACCCCTCCCTAGTGCTAGAATTGCAGATTTGAGTCACATCCAATAAGGATTTAACTAATCTAGTGTCAAAATGCCAAAAGGACCCAGGAAAGAACAAAGAATCAGGCTAAATACAGTAGAGATGTGGGGTTCGATAAAGGACTGGAGCACTTTGCTTCTACAGAACCACTGAAGGACCCAAACACTGAGTGACAACTCTCCCCCAACTTAAGTCCTGTCAACTGGCAATGGAGCCTGGAGCCAATCGGCTTCAGAGAACATTGGCTCCAACCTTCAACCCCTAGGACCTTGTGTCAGTGACCAAAGGGTCCCTAGCTCCTTGCTACCGCCACCCTACGGCGTCCTTCAATTCTTCCTTCTCTCCTCTCCATATCCCTAAACCATCTGTTTCTCCATGCTGTTCTCCTCTTTTTGGGTCTCAAGACCTGGTGCCCCAGGCAAAGCCACACCACTGGGTACTGTTCCTCTCCTCAACCTCACCGTAGATGGCGTGTGCATTCTGCCATCCTGACTAGCCCCTTCAGTCCAGTTGCCGGGGACTTGGTACCTGGCTCAAGTCTTCCCTTCTCCTTGGGTGAATTCAGCACCCACAGGAACCACCCACAGAACACTCCAACTTCCCAGGTCCTTGACCCCATTTCCAATGACTTTGTCCCCTCTCCCTGCAGCCATGCAATGCCTGCTCATCACAAGCCTTGCTATTACCCTAAGCTGCTCTCCCCACACCAGAATCATGATGCCTGTCAAAACCTCTCCATCCCTACAAGCTGGCATCAGGACCAAGACTTCTGTTGACCTCTTCAGCCTTCTCTGAGTCCATCAACTCTCTTTCTTTTATTGAGTACTGTCCATGGTCAAGCATCTTGCCCCTGTCTTTTCTTACCCATGTATCAAAGCCCTGGTCCCGAGTGACCCTATCACCCTGCTTTCTGCATGCTAAACAAAAACGTATAACTTCACAATCACTGACTTTCCCCTCACCTGCCTCTTTGGCACAAATGCCCCCAGCTCCTCCAACCTTTGAGATGCCTCCATCCCTCTCTCCTTACCTGATGATCTCACTCCCCACTCCACAGAGAAATGGGGGTCATCAGAACGGAATCCAGCCTACAACCCACCCACCCATCCACAGATGGAATGGGTCCCTCCTCCCAGCCCCCCGGGCTTTGCAGCCCCTCCTCTCCCACCTGTTCAGAACCACCCCCTCCGGTCTTTATCTACTCCCCCTAAATGACGTTCAGACATCCAAGTGTCCCTGGGGCAGAATAAGCCCTCCTATGCACCACATCCCCCACTGGTTATGCTGGTCTATCACTCTCTCTCTCTCATCCACAACCAAACTGACCCAAAAGCTTTATTTATTAATGTCTTTAGTATAAGTTAAGGGTTAGAATTGTGTACACTGGAACCAGCCTGTCTGAATTCTAGTTCCAATCCTTCCCATCAGTGTGACCGCCCAGGCAAATTACTAACCTCTCTGAGCTCAGTTTCTCTTGTCTCTTCCTCAGAGAGTCCTTGTAAGGAGTCGCACACAGGCAGGACATGGAACAGAGCCCACCTGCAACAAGGGTTCACCTGGAGTCACCATTCCTAGCTGTCATTACTAATGCTTCGATCGCTTCCACTTATTTCTACCTTAGGCCTGCTTGTCCTTCCTGGGAGATTCACCCTCCTGCCCCGGACCTAGATTTGAGACTTTGCCATGGATGGCTCATAAATGAGTGCCATGAGTCACTGCTCTTGTGATATGCTTCGGATAATATCTGACATAACATATGACATGGGGTCTGTGTGTTAGAGGCCCATCCCCGGGCTGGCATGACCCACAGAATGGGCCCTGTAAGAGACTCCTGCCAGCCCGGGGTTGCATTCCACCGCTCAGCCCTAATCTTGTCCATTCTGATTTCTCCTCAGGCTCCACATGATAACAAGCTGTCCGCCACAGTTCCTAGCCTCACATTCCCTCTGCCTTCCAGTCCAACTGTCTCTTACCCCCCTCAAAAAAAAAATCTCTGCCAAGTTCCATGGCATGTCCGTAGGCCTGTTCAGACCATAAGCCCCTCCTGAAACCAGTCATTGCATCAATGGCATGTGTGGCTTCTGTGCTCACTTCTGAAATGGACAGGTAGACATTTATTTTTGATTTGTCAAGACAGGGTTTCTCTGTGTGTCCTGAAACTCACCCTGTAGACCAGGCAAGCCTCAGACTCACTGAGATCCACCTGCCTCTGCCTCCCGAGTGCTGGGTGGGATTAAAGGCGTGCACCACCACTGTCCAGCTGATGGGTAGACTCTTGTGTTAGGTTTTTTTTTTCTTGTTGCTGGAACAAAATGCCTAAGGCTGGATAACTTGTGAAGAAAAGAGGTCGATTCAGCTGACCTTTTTGGAGCTCCGAGAACACAGCACTGCCTTCTGCTTAGCTCCAGTGAAGGCCTTCTGGATGTATCGCCTCATGACAAGAATATGTGTGAGCAGGACGGGAAGCAAGGGAGTTCCTTTTATAACAATCCTTCCTCACAGGAACTAAGCGGAGCCCACTGGTCACCCGGCCCCTCCTCTTAAAGGTCTCATCACTGTCGTTTGGGAAGCAATTTCCAACCAGATAAAACTGTGGGAGACACCTGAGCCGTCCAAATGACAGCAACCCCTGCAGGGAACAACCCTGCAGAAGGCGCCCTTCTGCAGGAAGCACCAGCGGTGCCCACTGTCATTGCCAGGGTGGACATCAGCCTCTGTCCACGAGTGTTTCTTTAGGTGTGCACAGCTGGAGAGCCACCTCTCAGGACCCTCTGCAGCCGAGGATAGGGGAGAAAAGATTGTCACAGGTAGATAACCTTGAGGTCAATCGGATCACACTTCTCTACCCTCAGAGATGGTCTATCCATGTTGACATACGGAGAGAGACCCTCTTGGATCTTATATATGTGTGGGACTAGTCATACATGCACACGGGAACAGAGCTTAACGTCAGGTGTCTTCCTCAATCGCTTTCCACTGTATTTAAAACAGGGTCTCTCATAGAACCTGGAGTTCACCAATTTCACTAGACTTCCTGGCCAAGGACCGTCCTGTCTCCACCTCCCAGGATTGAATGACAGGTATATGCCCTTGCACCCGGCTTTTTCTTTTTTTCTTTTTCTGGTTTTTCAAGACAGGGTTTCTCTGTAGCTTTGGAGCCTGTCCTGTAGACCAGGCTGCCCTTGAACTCACAGAGATTTGCCTACCTCTGCCTTCCGAGTGCTGGGATTAAAGGCGTCCGCCAGGACCACTCGGCTGCACAGGCTTTCTATGTGGTTGTGGAAGATTCAAACTCAGATATTCATGCTTCTGCAGCAAGCACTTGACCCACTGAACAATCTCCCCAGCCTGTCCCTGGCTTTCCTTAACCCTTCACCTCCCAGCTGTATTTGTTTACACATCCTCTTCCTCCACACTTCTCTGTAAAGTTCACTTTACTGCTGCCACCAGGGTTCCTTTGTAGGCTTTTAACGTTGTCTTCTTCCCAGGCCTTAGTGATTTCCTCCTGTTCTGGCAGTGGTACTTCCAGAAGCCACTTTTCCCTTTCTTGTTCTAATCCTAAGACTCCTGTGGGCTGGACAAGCAATATGGAGCCTAGCAAAACTACTCACAAAGTAAAAGAGGGCAAGGGTCATAGGCACCCTCATGTGACACGCACGTGCCTGTTCTATTGCCCTCTATCTTGATGGCTCTTCATCCTGGACTGGGGTATCAGTGCTGTCAGGAGTGCCAAGTTCTAGACATATGGTAGACCATTTTACCCCCAATATCTCTTTGTTACATGTCAGCCGAAAGGCAGAAGCTAGCCGGGTCAGCCTGAATACCTCCATGTGGTCCCTGCCATGGAGCACCCAGAACCATCCAGGAAAGTCCAGGCAGGCTTTTTAAAAGCACTGAAGATGTGGTTTAACAAGAAAGTCCTCTGTCACACCCAGGACAGCTGTAACTGTCAGGTGACAGAAAGATCAGCATAAAAACATTACAATGCAGAGCCCAGTTCCAGAGCAGTAGAGAGAGAGGTACAGAGGGGGCTGTGTGTGGATGAGAGGGAGCACAGACTGGCCGACCTGAACTGACGAAAGGTGCTGAGCTTCCCAGGCACAGCCCTGTGGGGCCACTGTCCAGAAGTCTAGAGCAGAAGCTGTGGCTGCCACTGTGGTCTGGTATGTGGGTTTCTCTCCTGTCTATTTCCTGAACCTCTGAAGTGTTCTGACCCATGTACGGGTCTGTGGTCTGATTTGTGGTCTCTCAGTGTGGTCTCCCAGTGTGGTCTGCCACAGATCCACAAGAGGACCAGAAGTCCAGAATCAAGCCAGGCCCAGGATCATCAGATTACTGGAGCTAAGATGCACGGCCCCTTCAGCAGCCTTTGGGGGGGGGGGGCGTTGGCGGCTCCTGTGAGTTATGGCTTTTATTATACAGAAAACAGGCACATTAACTTCAGGTCCTTTGAAAAATGTGGTCCTGTAGCCAGAGTCTGTGTCTGTCCTGACGCACGGTGGCACCAGGCCAGGGAAGTGCAAGGATGAAATAAACATTTAGAGAGGCAACTGCATTTGCAGATCTAAGAATTGAGTTATATGCACTTCTGACAGCTTCCTGAATCACAGCCCACGTCTCCGCCTGGTGAAACTGGGACCTGGCCCTTTAACTAGACTCCATTTCACATAATTAAAGACTCACAAAATTAAATGGCCTGCATGGAAAGTGGCTTTCAGTGGACTAAATGCCGGGAGCAATCTCCTCGCTGGAGTGGAGAAGTGACAGTAAGCGTGCAGATCGATATCATCTCTGTTATTAATATCAAAAGCACATTACTTTGTTTTTGCCTGGCTCCCCTCCAAGCCTCCGGCCCTGCCGCGGAGCAGCCATTTGCTCGGGCCATAATTTACTTTGGTGAGTTTTTAAGGTATTGTTTTGTCAGGACCAATCACCGTGACGTTATAAATGGCTGGGAGGACCTGCACTCTCCCTCCGTGGCATATGCAGCAAAATTAATTTTTAAAAGTTTCACGTCAATTACTCCTGTCCTTGAGTTATGCAAGGGGACAAAGGAGCAGAGACGTAAGGATATGAGTGATCTCAAACCGATGAGGTAACGACACACAGAGGGCCGAGGCTGCAGACCAGAGCAGACATGACACTATCTTTAATTGATGCATTGAATTAAACAATGCTAAAGCCAAATAAATATTGACCACTTAGCAAAAGAACCATTGATTTTTATGATGGACAACAATGCCACCGTGCACTCTGCTGCTGAGGGTTTGGAGTTGGGGGTCTTGTGGATTCCAGAACAGACCCTAAGTTGGATGATGGGGGAAGAGACCATAACACTTAAGTAGAACTCTGCAATAATGGTGTGAATGTTCTCCATGCTTCTTGGCCTGTCTGACCCAAACTCCCTGCTCCGATCAAACTGTGCTATGCTGCTCATTCTGCAGACCTTTGGTACGTCCCATCCCTGACTCCTCCCTCTCACAGTGAGGTCAGAGGCCCTGAGCATCCTCCCACCAGGATCTCCACCTGCCTCCTCCTTGTCCCAGAATGCAACTGCACAGCCCACCTCAGTCCAACACACACAACACATTGTTCACCTCCTTTCCTGCCTGAAAATTGGGGAACACAGGATGGGGAACACAGAATTCTGTGCTGAAAGAAAGAGCTAGATCCTCCACCTACACTCACCCAAGATGTGCCTGCTTCTATTCCAGACACGGTCTCCCAGAAACTCGACAGACAGATGTTACAGTCAGACTGGAAGATGGACTTCCAGGAGGGAGCACTTGGAGCCAGCGGGCATTCAGCTTGAATTCTTTCACCTTCACGCTTGCTGTGACTGTACACCTCTACCCCAAACCTTCACCCTACCCTACCCTCTCTCCCCACCCCTCCCCACTGCCTGTGCACCTCTACCCTAAACCTCTACCCACCCCTCCCCGGAGTGCAGACTCCAAGGATCCAAGGCTGTGTGTCTTTTCTGCTGTATTCTAGCCCCTCCTGGCTCTTGCACACAGCGGGCTCTTGAGAACCTACTTGTAGAACGAATGGATACTATGAACAAGACATTAGGGGTGAAGTTTTACATTGCCTTTTGAGAGGAACAGGCCATTTGGCACCAATTACCTCAGAGTCACCTGTCCAAGTGCTGTAGCCTAGAGGGATGAAGCAAGACCAGGGTAAGCGACAGCCTTGTTCGAGCCAGAGTAGACATCAGCTGTCTGGGTTGAGGGTTAGCAATGGCAGAATCTGTATGATCTTAAACAACCCCCCCCCCCGACCACAATGGACTCCAAGATGTCTAAGTGAAGCAGATATTGACTTCACTGGAGTTGGAGCAAGGATCTTTGTCTCAATCTGTACTTTGACGTCAGAAGCAAAGGTAGAGGTTCCATTGCCTGTACCTCAGCAGCTGATGTGTCCCTCAGCCATGTAGAGTTGTCTTCCTAAATGCACTGTGATACCCTTTATATCAGTGTGGACACTGAGTCCCAAAGAAGTACCAAGGAGCTGGACATCTTTACGAAACAGTTGTATGAAATGCAGATTTCGGTTATTTACTTGTTTCTCCTCCATTCTGGCCATCCCTGTGATTAAGTATGGGGATCTTGGGATATTGTTTTCAGCATTTACCCAGAAGTTGCCAAGATCTTACAGCCGTAGCCAATCTCTGCCTTGCACACGAGGCAGCCCATTGTAAGAACAGGTCACAGCATGGTACTCAGGGTGGGCTGGGCAGGAGATGCACACCCACTGCAGGGTGAACAGCGGGCCTCATCCACACTGGGCTTTGACACAGTGAGAAGAAGGGCAGCTGAGTTGGGTGGCAAAATTCCTCCATTGATAAGTATTTGCTGAAGCAACTTGGATCAGAGCTGTCTCGGCAAACAAGGCCATATCCTTGACCTAAGCTGCCATGTGTCTGGTCACACCACCCCCGAGAGGTCAGGTTAGTCCTTAGATGGGATAAAGAGACAGGACACTGCTTCAATATTCTTGAACTTTTATTTGCACATGTTTCAGACAAGGAAATGAGCTTTTAAATACACTTCTAGCTTCATAGGAAAAGATGCATAATTCTACATCAATAGATTAATTAAGAAAAAGAAAACAACAAGCAGGCATCGGAAGCATCTGTGACAAACAGATTTACAGTCGCAAACGAACATGTACAGGAACCAAGCACCCTGCAAGTGTACATTTTCAAACACAAGTATTTACAAGATGCATTCTAGCAACTAGGATCTTTTTTTTTAACAAACACTTGTCTCAAGGTAATACAGGACCAGCTCTTGAGAGATATCTATTCAAATTTGACTCTCACTGGCTATTGATTTTAGAAAACACTGAGGAACACCCTCCATGGGTCAGGAGTCCCAGAAAATGTGGATTTGCTGGAGCGTCACCAGGAAGAACAGTGTGATACTTCTAATCTCGCTTGTTCAAAGGGCACTTGTTAACTTGATGCTTCAGCCAATGACCCAGGTGCTCAAATAACTCACATCAATCCAGAAAGTATTTGTCAGGCCTCATCCCCAGAGCAGGCTAGGGAAGGCCTATAGTCTCTGAGACACATCAGAGTGAGATCTTAGTGTCTGAAGGACTCTTGGCCTAGTGGAGGGAAGGACCAGAGACACACTATGTGTGCCCGTGTTTGGAACTGGTAATGAGAGTGAGAATGTGAATTTATCCTGCCGTGGGAGAGGGTGAAGGGCTCCCCAGAAGGGTGTGTAGGAGCTAGGTCCTCAGGAGTGAGCAGGAACTTTGCAAAAAGTATGGGTAAAGGCATTCCTGGAAAGAGATGTGCACGTGTGAGGAACTACTGGTGCTAGAGAAGACTATGGTGTCAGCTGGTCCCAAGAAGCCCCCTCCCTGTCCATCTCTGCAGCTCATGGCAGCCTCGCCCAGCTGTTTGAGTGAACTCTGGAGCTTGAACTCTGGTCTTCATGCTTGCATGGGAGCATTTCACTAACTAAGCCATTCCCTGTCCCCAGAGCTCTCGATGGTCTCTCTGCTCTCAGTACTAAAGGCAGAGAAACAGATAAATCAAGCTAGAGTCCTCCCCAGACCCAAGCCCCCAAGAGTTACTGCTGTACTTACAGGGAAATTTAAAGCCTGCCCATGATCCCTGTCTGTTGGATCCCTACTCACCTCTAGGCCCCAGCCTCCTGCTGCTCCTGGTGTTGGTAAGGTTCACTCTCACCCCAGGGCCTTTGCACTTCTTGCTTACCGGGTATGGGATGTTCTTCAGCCAGGCAGTCCTTGGATTAGCTTCACCACACACAAATCCTCCTGCAGATGTCCCCTCTTGCAGCCTGCAAACCAAACCAAGGCATCCCCTGATGCCTCATGTTTTACTGACATCAAGGCCTGTGTCACTCTCTAAAACCAACAGGCCTATCCATTCAGTTGGGGTGACCTCTGTGAAGACAATAGGCAGGTCAGCTGGGGTCGCTGCTGTGTTCCCAGCTCCCCAAAAGTGCGCCTAGGAGATGCTGAGCGCTCAGAAAATATTTGTTGGATGAATCGACAAATCAATGAGTGGGAGAATGAATACAAGAATCAGAGACAAACCAGGAGACATCTTTGGGTGTCTGGAATGCTTGAGAAGCAAGGAAAACTGGAGAGGAGGCTGTTTTCCTGCCCACCTGCTTATGTGCAGGAAGACAGGCCTGGGCAGTAAGGATGGAAGGGCAGGGAGGCACTGGGGGGCACTGGACTACATCCAAGTGGCTCCAACTCATCATCCCATGCCAAACTGCTCTCTACACCATGGTGCTGGCAGGAGGCTAGTGGGGAAAAGAGGAGAAAATGTGGGTGTGGTTGATAGAAACTTTAGGGATCGGTGGGGCGCAGCAGCCTGTAGCCCCTCCTCTCTCGCTCACCTTTGCATTGAAGGGAAGGACAAGTTCAAGACTGAAGCCAGAATGAATTCAGGACAACCCAGATCAGGCTAAAATGCTCATGCCCCAACCAGGTCTGCTCTGGCTTTACCTAGAGAACAATTCCTATCAATTGTCTGATAAAGCTCTACTCTGTCCTCAAAGGTCAGTTGGGAAATATAGTCTTCTAGAAGCTTCTTCTGAGCCTCTTGCCAGCTCTTGCCAGCTCTTGCCAAGCTGGCTTTACAGGTCACCCCTCAGCCTTTATGCCAATCACTATTGGCCCTCGCTTCTGGAATCAGCCCAGTCAATCACTGTGCCCCCTCCTTCGATCTGTTTCTACATTCGTAAAATGGGGAAAATAACATACACCTCGCAAGGATGCTATGAGGCTTCCTTGTGAGTCTACGCAGCTGGTGAGTGATGGATATTTAATAAATTCTAGACAGGATGGTGATGAAGATTCAGAAAAACTTCTGAATCGCCCCCAAATGCCTGGCAGGTGGTTAGGTGGGCGCTCGTGAGGAAACAAAACAACAAAACAAAACATGGGACTTGGAATCCAAAATCCTGGCTCTGACATGGCGGCTGTGATTGGAACAGGTGCCATACACCCTCGGCCTCCTCCCTCCTACAGGACGGAATTCCTAAAACTGTCCTCAGAGGACCACGGGGATGGAGTGCCTTCAGCCATCTTGGCGATGAAGAAAGAATGACTACACGTCAAACACGTGTCAAACGCATCAGTGTTAGAGCGGACTTCAGATGATCCCGGGTCTGGTGCCGGTAGGGGAAAGTGGGGAGGATGAGAAACAGCAATTGGGTCAGCTCAGTTCATGCAGGCATGCAGGCTCACCCTCAGCAGCATCCATCCAGGGCCTGCTTTGCCCCAGTCTGCGAGACACACAAGTGAGCCGTTGGCCCTGTTGATATTACTAATAGTTAATGCGCGTAGAGCGTTGACTGGCTGACCCGGGCCTTAAGTTCCTCGCACTTTCCAAAACCCAGGTAGAAATGACAGCTGTCTCCCACAGTGGCTGCCAAGATTCTGTGACTTAATGCGCTAGGAGTGTGAAGCAGAGGTTCTGGTGTCTCGCATGCGGTCAATAAATGGAAGCCCTAATTCTATTTATTAGCTCGAGAGGTAACACCAGGCGTTTAGAGCCTTGAGTGTTTGATCTTGTTTAATCATTTAATCTAGGGTGACAAGCGCTAAGACACGACACAGGGAACCGCCTATAAACTTAAAAGCCCTGAGTATGTGAGGGCTGGTGTTTCACAGGGGCTGGTGAGGAAGGGGGAGGGCATGGAGCAGTCCTCAGGACACTGGATCATCCACGAACACTTCTGGAAGGTGAGTCGTGGGTCATTTCAGAAGTAGGGCGAGAGAGGCCAGCATCAGAGGGCAGGAGGAACCACCCCTTCTGCAAACCAGGCTGCTGCCGCGGCTGCAGAAGCCCAGACTCAAACAGGGCAATTTAAAAACATGTAAAAGGCATAAAGCAAGAGCAGCTGTGCACAGCTGCCGCCAAACGCTCCATCGCTGCCTTGCTGTGGACTCTAAATGACAATAAACCTTCCACCCCTTATAAATTAAGCAGACTTTCAAAAAAACCATATCTCCTCCTGCAACTTTTTATGGCTGTTTGGCAACTTTAATCATTTTGCAAAATGCAATTCCTGGCCATAAATTCTCTCCCAAGTACAGATTTAGGGAGATCTAGAGGACTGCGGCGGGTTGATAGGTAAGTTTTAATCTGACAAGGCCAAAAAGTCTATTAGATTTATAGGGAGGCAGCAGATACCCTGTAATTACACCAGGCTCGACCTCCCGGGAATCTCGAATGTGTGGGGGCAGGGGGGTGAGGGGCGAGAGTGGGAAGGAAGCAGTTGGGGCAGCCGCAAGGGCAGGTCAGAAGCCCCATGGTTCAGCTCCCTGGCCTGGCCTTTCCAGCCCAGGCCGTGGTCACTTCCTGCACAGGCTCCCACTCCGGGTTCCAGGTCAATGAAGCCGGTAATTGACGCTCGCACACATGCATACAGTATCCACTGTGCCTGTGGCTAGAGCCTGTTATGAAGAGCCAAGCGCTCTGAAGGAGGTCACAGATCCCTGAGCAGGGTGCGGAGTGAATGAAAGGCATTGGGTTTCATTCAATTACACATTCAACAAGCACGCTGCCCACTTTTGTACTTTGTGTCACGTGCTGTATGAGACAGCAGGACAGAGCCATAGACCATGTGGAGGTTGTGTATTGCACAAGGCATCCTGCTAAGGGGCGTTGGATACAGGCTCCAGGTCTGGCCACTCCATGCCAGAGAAGACCTGTTCAGTGTGCCAGGGGGCATGACACTGATGACCCAATGCTAAAGTGCTGATTGATATCTCTGTAGCCCCAGCTTTGGCTCATATTGGATGTGGGGGGAGCTTGGTCTAATAGGAACCCCAGAAACAAACTGGCAGTCTGTGGGCCAGCACAGAGTTTGAAAATGTATAAATGTGACAAGTGCCTTTGCTCCCTTACCTTGTCTTCTTCCCCTTCCCTTTCTTTTCCTCCCCACTCCTTCCTTCCCTCTCCCCTTCTTTCCTTCCTCTCCCCTCCCCTTCCATTTTCTTCCTTTTCCATGTGTTACTATTTTTCATTATCTCATATCCAGAGACTAAATTTACATTTTGCTTGGCTCTAGTATGAGCTCCAGATCCTCGGAAGAGGGCTAAGAGTGGTGAAGCAGGAAGTAAAGATGGCATGGGACAGAAGGAACAGCATCCATCCTATGAGGCCCTGGTCATACAACGGGCAACACAACTGCCCAAGATGCCAGAGTCCTAATCCTGAAGACTGAGAATCTGCTACATCACTTGACCCAGGGGGAATAAGGCTGTGAGTATAGTTAGTTACTAACCAGCTGACTTTACAACAGAGAGCTTGTCCTGGGTTGCCTGTGTAGCCCAGTGGTACCATGTGTCTTGGCAAAAACGAATTGGAAGAGAGAAGAGTCAAGTCAGAGTGATGTCCCATGAGACAGGTGTGGCCAGTCACGGCTGGCTATAGAGATATAGGAAGGGGCCCAGAGCCAGGGACACTGGGCCAGCAGGAAATAGAGCCACCCCTTGATTGCGTTTAGCCCAGTGAGAGCTATCTCAGACTTCCGATCCTGATTGCAGGATGGTAAGTATGTGCCAAAGTTATCAAGCATTACCGCAGCCATAAAGAACCAGCAATATTGGAGCTGAGGCCTGAGGCGCCAACAGACAAGTGTTTCAGGTAGAGCACCACGCCCAGCGTTATTCTCCCTGGTTCTCACTGTTGCCCCAAGTGCACTATAGTTACGTGTACCCACATGAAAGTCACGTGACCATTCGGGGGCCACAAGAGCATTCAGGGGGTATGAAGGTGGTCTCCCTGTGGGTGCACAGTACAGACAGACAAGGCTGCCAGAGGAAGCCAAATACAAGCTGGGTTATTTAGCAGTGTTAGTGACCAGACCTGGACATGTCCTGAGCGTCTTTTGTGACTTGTCTTCACCAGCACCTCTGGGTGTTGGGTCGCACGGTGGCCATGACCCAGTCCACAGTGGCCCTGCCTCCCCCTGGTCAGGGTGGGGCTCCTTGAGCCCCACGTTCTTCATTGGTACAGTGATAGTACTTACTGCTCATCCTGTATTGTTCTGTAGGTTAGATGAGAAAGGTCACAAAACACAGAGACAGCGAGCAATTGCCATGACAGTGAGCAGTTACTGCCATCACTGTTATATATGATGGTCACTCTAACACCCCCTAGTACTATCCCCTCCCATGTTTGTGGGCAGAACCTGTCACTTACCTCTGATAAACCTGGAAAGGTGACAACATTCCTCTGCGCTTCCTGGTTACTCTACACTGAATAAGCTCTGTCTTAGGTGCAGGCACTTGCTTGATGCAGTCAGCAGCCAAGCTGAAGAAAACCACCAGGCCAGTGACTATGGGCCACTCAGAGTTGAGGGTCTCCTCGACAGACAGTCAACAAGAGCAAGGCCCTGAAAGGAAACAAAAGTCAGCTGATTGTAGAGGATTCTTGAAAGCAGATACCCACCACTGTCATTACTTCTGCCATCACCACCAACGTCACCACAGCCGCCACCACCGCCATCACCACCGTCACTACCACCACCCATCATCTGGGCCTCCAGATGGATGATCCCAGCTGACCCTTGATGGAGCTACGTGAGAACCTCAGAAGAGGACCCATCAGCCACCAATGCGGTGGGAAACGTATTATTTACAGCTGCCAAGTTTGAGGTCCCGTCTTAGAATCCACACAGAATAGACAATGAACCCATCCACTAAATGCTGTTTCCCATTTTACAAGTGGAAACTGAGGGCTGTAAAGGGGCGGTTCTAAAGTCACACAGCTAGTTAACGGCACAGTGAGAGCCCAACCCAAGACTCTCCCATTCTAAAACCCTTCTTAGTGACCCCCTACCAAGCTGCTTCTCTCCCCAGAACAAGTCAGCCCACCACAGGGCAGTCACTTCATAACAGCCCATGCTTCTGTCCTCAGGGCCTCCCCTCTTGGTTCATTCCTGACCGCAAGTGTGGGCATCTACACAGCTTCGTTCCTCCTGGCCAGACCTGAGATATCCAGGCTGCTCTCCCCTAATGCCACCAGAGAGGCTGGGTTATCCCACAGGGCTAGAGGCAAACTCTCAGGCAGGCCTCCAACACTCAGAGACAGTCGGTCCATGACAGATGTCCCAAGCCACATCATCCCGAAGGCAGAACTAGCAGAAATGCCACCTTGGGCTGCTCTAGCCTATGAGCAATCCTCCGGCCCTGCCGGCCTTCCCCTGAAGGAAAGAGGGGTTTCTTTAGAGATGGAAGAGAATAAAATATAGATAAGCATTAGTCAAATGAAATTAATGCTTCCAATATTGTTTTAGGCTTGCTCATATGCATCAAGCGCTTATGAAGTTGCCGTTTATCACGTGAGAATATTGCAGTTATATATTAGCTGACTGTCTGGTGGCCACTGCAATCGCTCTCCCTGGACCCCAGGTCGCCCTTCACAGGCAAAGTCAGCCTTGGTGACATCCATCTCTTTCCTCTGTTGACACGTCCCCAGATACTGATAAAAGGCCTTGCCCCCAACAACATATGAATATTTAAATGACAGTTAATTATTCAGCATATAATGATATGATTAGCATCCGCTTTATTGCTGGCTGTGGGCCCAGCCAAGTCTTGCCCCACACTGAGGGGGGTGATGAAGAAATGCCAAAATGCAAGCAAAACCCAGGTCTGTGGCATCTGTCGGGACCTGTTTGGTATTTGGGGGAAACGACCCTCAGGACAGCCCCAGATGCTCGGTGTCAGGCTGCATGTAGAGTCTAGGAAGGAAATCTAGCCAGCAGGGCTGACGCGCACACACTGCTCAGGGTCTGCCAGAAGCTCACATTCACCCTGCCAAGCACTCTATAAAAGCACCACTGGATTCTAAAGCACCATGAAACCTCGTCTGTGTGACAACCTTCTTTCTCTAAGGAATGAGGACAATGAAATTTCAGGTGAATTGGCACAAGCAAGGTCACTCAGTGTGTGAAGGACCTGGGATCTGAACCCCACTCCTGAGAGCTTGCTCTACCAGCTACAAACAAAGCCTGTGCACCAGACAGGAAGCACTGAGACGGTGGTGCCGGCGAAAGCCCCCAACACAGTGAGGCTGAGCCTGGATGGAGATGAAATGGGAGTGGCTTCTACAAGACAACATTAGAGCTGGGCACTGGGGAATAAATGAACTCAGGGTACTGAGGGGCGGGGCATCCAGACCAAGCAACCTCAAAGAAGCAAAAGGTATGGGGTGCGGAGGTGAGGTGAGAGGCATCTGAAGAGAATACAAACACAAGGACTGGGGAGAAGGGCTTCTGGGAAAGGTAGGAGGAGCCAGGAGATAACTCGGTGTAGCGTGGGCTCGCTGCCTGTAGGATGCTTGGTATGCAGGTGATGATGGCATCACCTTTAATCCCAGCACTTTTGACATCCACACACGTACTGTGCACCAGGACTGTGTGGAAATTTATTATTCATTTATTTTTGGTTTATTACTATTAACTTTCCTTCCTCCCTACCTTCCTTTCCCTTCTCCCCCCTTCCCTTCCTTCCTTTCCTTTCTTTCTTTTTTTCTTTTTTGAGACAGAAAAAGAAATTCGCTATGTAGCCCAAACTGGCCTGCAACACCTGACCCTTCCGCCTCCGCCTCCGCCTCCGCAAGGCTTAGATTACAGCATGTGCTACGAGGCCTAGATTTTTGAACTTCCTGGATATGCAACTTGAAAACATGACATAGATTTAATAAGATCACCTACGATATGTCAACCCCTTGAGGAGCTTCTTTGAAAATATCATTTATTATTGTGTGCATGTGGCACATGTGGGGGCACATCTGTGAAAAGAGGGCTACTGGTTTTTTAGTTAGCTCGTATCCTGTTACATTACTGAAGGTGTTTATGAGTTGTAGGAGTTCCCCGGTAGAATTTCTGGGGTCACTTATGTATACTGTCATATCTCCTTTTGTTGTCTTATTGCTCTAGCTAGAACTTCAAGTACTATATTGAACAGACATGGAGAGAATAGACAACTTGTCTTGTTCCTGATTTCAGTGGGATCTCTTTGAGTTTCTCTCCATTTAGTTTGATGTTGGCTGTTGGCTTACTGTATATTGCCTTTATTATGCTTAGGTATATTCCTTGTATTCCTGCTCTCTCCAAGACTTTTATCATGAAGGGGTGTTGTGTACTCACTCCTAAGTGGCTTTTAGACATAAAGTAAAGAAAACCAGCCTATAGTCCACAACCCCAGAGAACCTAGACAACAACATAGAAAGGAGAAACAGACAAGAGATCTCATGAGTAAATTGAGAGTATGGGGGTCATGGAAGAGGCTAGAAGGGGAGAGGGGGAGGGGAGCAGAGAAAAATATATAGCTCAATAAAAACAATAAAAAAGAAGTACGAACTATATTTTTTATCATAAGATATGATAAAAACAGAGCAGTACAATAAAAACGTAATAAATGCACAAAAAAGAGCAAATGTAAAACATAAAAATGTATTACCTGATTAGACTCTAGTTCAAATGTGTACACACACATGTTCCTATGTGTGAGGTTGCAGATGTGCACATACATGTCCATAAGTATGATGTTGCACATGTGCACATACACACCCATATGTGTGAGGCTGCAGATGTGCACATACATGTTCATAAGTATGAGGCTACACATGTGCGCGCACACACACACCATACACACCCATATGCGTGAGGCTGCAGATGTGCACATATATGTTCATAAGTATGAGGCTGCATATGTGCGCACACACACCATACACACCCATGTGTGAGGCTACAGATGTGCACATACATGTTCATGAGTATGAGGCTGCACATGTGCACACACACACACACCATACACACCCATATGTGTGAGGCTGCAGATGTGCACATACATGTTCATAAGTATGAGGTTGCACATGTGTGCAGGTGCCTGTGGAGGCCACAAAAGGGCATCTATCCCCTGGGAGCTGCAATTACAGGTGGCTGTGAGCTGCCTGACATGGGTGCTGGGAGCTGAACTTAGTCCTCTAAAAGAGCAGAAAGCACTCCTAAGCCAGAGCCATTGCTCCCGTCCCATCTACCAGTTTTTTCAGACAGGGTCTCTTATTGGCCTGGAGCTCAAGTAGGCTAAGCTAGCTATCCAGCAAGCTCCAGGGAGCTGTCTGTCACCACCTCACCCACCTACTTTATTAAGTAGGTACTGGGGCTCGAACTCAGGCCCTCTTGCTTTCGTGGCATTTATTATGTTTTTCAGCCATGCTCCCAGCCCAGAGCTCAAATTATTTACTTTAAACAAAAGATATAAAAACCTTATTTTAGAACAATTGGGAAATGTGACTGAACTGAAAACTGATGTTTTAGAATTGCTGTTGATTTTCTCCTGTGTAACAGAGATACTGTGACTGTAAAGGATAGCCTTGTTCTTGGGAGGAGCATTTGGAGGTGGGAGTCACGGTATCCAAAGGCACTTGCAAACACTATACAGCTGCAACAATGTGGCACACAGTTTCCACAGACCAATTCTCCACGCAGGCTTCATGGGCAATAATGACACTGTTCTTTCAGACTTATCCATAGGTTTGAAAACTTCCAGAATTAAAAATCATGGGTGAAGGAAGAAAGTACAAGACCTAGATTGGAGGAAGCAGGTTCAGCCAGCTGCAAGGATCCCGGCCAGCCAATGCAGCTCAGCCACCCATGGCCAAGGGCTGAGTCACCATTGCAAGTGGTCCTTCCGGCAAAGGCTGCAAACGAGAGAGGGCAGAGGGTCAGGGGCCCAGCTGTAGCCCCACTTCCCCCAACATCCCTCTTGAAAAGGTCAGCTCCCAAGACATCAAGAAGGGCCCTGTCCCTGGAGAAGGCTAGAGCCAGAAGTGTTCTGTGGGGCTCACTAGGAGGTGACCACATGGACACTTGTCCCTTGGAACAAAAACACTCTTGTTTTTGCAGCATGAGCTTTAGGTCCCTGGTGCAAGAGTTTCCTTTGCTTCCTCTTCTACATGCTCCAAAGCATCAACCAGCTACTCCTGCCTGCAGGAAGATGGGAGAAGAACTGTCTGGACCATGTGTGCTAAGGGGCTCAGATCAAAGGAACAACCAGGCAATGTGAGCAAGGCCAGGTTCCCAAGTGGAACAAGCTAAAAACTACGGATTTTAGTTCTGTTTCAGAGATTCCCCAATGACATTAGTATCTCGCTGACTGAGAGGCCTAAAGTCAAGGAGACTCATTACAGATGCTGGTCCAACTGCTTCGCCCCCAAACCCTCTTTCTTTGACAGCCCTTCTCAACAGCTCCAACATAGCAGAACTTCCTGAAGGCATTCTGAGTCTAAGAGCTATCTTTTAGCTTGCTAGGGTTTGAATCCAGGATGTCCCCCACAGGCTCATGTTTTAAATACTTGGTCCCTGGCTTGCAGAATTGTTTTTAGGGCCAAGGAACCTTTCAGAAAGGGAAATCGGGTTGGTGGGAGTATTAATGTCACTAGAGTCAAGTCCCTGATGGTTATACCCACTCCTGGTTCCAGGCTACCTGACTCTGCTTCCTGGTCTACCACCACACCAACACCAGCCACTTCACATTCCCACCACATGGGCAGAGCTGCCCACACCAGCCACTTCACACTCCCACCACACAGGCAAAGCTGCCCTGACATGTCTTCCCCCCAAATCTCCAGAATCTCTGAGCCAACACAATAGTCTTTCCTCCTGATGCTATTTCCCCCAGGTATTTTTGTCTCAGCAACACAAAAGTCACCCTGGGCAGATGCAGTCCTGACAGTTAAGGGCTTCATCTGTCCCCAAGAGTAAGGCCCAGAAGCCAACCCCAGTCTCAGTGTGCAGCATGTGTATGTGCACACATTTATTTATAACCATATATTTTTCTGTTTGAATGTATGCATATGTATCTGTAGATGTATTTATATAACTATACATATAGATGCCATGCATGGCTACCTGAGTTAGAGTTAGCCATATAGGAAATTCTGTGGCATTCTCTTCCCCTTAATCTCTTTAAGATCATTATATAAGCAGGACATCATGTTTATTTTCTATATTCATTTATGTGTGCACGCATGTGTGCATGTGTGTGTGTTCATGTGTACCACACGAGGAGGTCAGAAGACAACTTGCAGGAGTTGGCTTTCTCTTTCCACCATATGAGTTTTAGGGACTGAACTCAGGCTTAGTGGCAAGCACCCTTACCCACTGAGCCATCTCAATGGTCCAGGAGGCTGTTCTTATGATCTGTATCCAGAACAACCAGAGCACATAATAAGAGTCCTGACCAGAACGAGACCACAGCCATTGAGCATCCTGCCACAGGATGCACCCGTGGCACCCATCAGAGAGCATTTATGAAACTGCACAAGGACGTGTCCACAGGACTGAGGCGTGGGGGTACAGAAGATCTCAGTGCATCTCAGCGTGAGCATGTGTGTGTGCATATGCATGCCAGCACCCCGAGCAGCTCTGTGTTCTGTGAAGGGGAGGGGACGAGAGCACCTCATTTTCCTGGGTTGGCAGTTTTGTGGTTCCCTGCCTCTGGGAGTCAGACGCTCGCTACACACTCCGGTGTTCCTTACAGCCGTTTTGCCTGCAGCGGTCACACAGTTGAAAAATACGGGTCCGTGTGCCTGCTAGGAGAGTCTGCAAAGGCAAACAAGTAGGACTCATGGCCATTTTGCAATTCCTGCTCATTAGACATGTCTGGGGCCTTGCGAGTGAGCTCTGAGGATAAATAAGTATAAATATTATATTTGCCTCCAGGTTATCTTTAAAAATGTATTTCCTTCTCCTTCTACCTATCTCCCAGCCCCCACCAGGAGCTGTCAGAGCCTCCCAAAAGCTCCTGGGTGTCAGAAATGCCACCCAGAGTGTCCAGGGTCCTTAGTGAATGGCTTGCTTTTTCCTAAACTGTCTCCATGGCCCCGTTCATGGGTGGCCAGAGGCAGCAAGGTACCCTGCGATCTTCTTGGTGCCCCTGGAGCAAGAAGAAAAGGGGTGACTGACATGTGGTACTGAGTATCCAAGCTTCAAAAAACACTATAAAGAAGTGACAAGGAGCTGGGCCTGGATAACATGAACAGGACCACACAGGAACTAGGGGCATAGCAAAGGTCAAGATGTACTCCTACCTGGCATGATGCCACTATGCAAAAAAGCCTAAGGTGCCCACAATGGGGCTAAGGAGATCCAGGGCCATCTTCAGTGTACGGATCACTTTGTTAACAGAGCAAAACCAGGGCCAGGCTGTATCTCCGCTGGTAGCTGGTAACATGCACAGAGCCCTGGGGTTGGTCTTGGCGGCACCAAAACTGGGAGTGACTGTGCACACATAATCCCAGTACTCTAAAGGATTGGCATCAAGGTCACCCTAGGCTACAATAGTGAATTTGAGGTTGGCCTGGACTATTTGAGACTCTGTCTTAAAAGGAGAGAGAGAGAGAGAGAGAGAGCCCTACTCATAGAAGTCAAGGAAAAGAGGGTGTTGGGAAATACATGCCTTCCTCCATGCTCTGGGCTGCCTGAGAGGGAAACTGGGAAGCAGGTATTTTTAGGCAGCTGCATCTACATTCTGGTGATTTCCCAGGTTGAGAGTCACTGAGGTGAGGTGGAAAAAAAAATGGAGAAGCTTCAGAGGGGGTAGTAAAGCCCAGAAATCGCACTGCTTCCTGTCTCCTCTATGAGAACTTACCCTCTTCTTTATGGTCTCCCTAAAGAGTCTGTTCTTTCTGCCTACATCAGTGGTCCAGGGGAAAATACGGCTTGAAAGGACGTCTTCTTCAGGCTGCGAAGACTCCGTCCCACTTCATGGGGCAGTATCTCCTCGCTGGCACAGCTCCCAGCTAGTGTCTCCAAAATGTGCCCCATCTGCCACTGCCATCTCGGATGTGGGATACAGTAGGATGTGCTCATCGTCCAGCCAGAACAGCAGGTCCCCCGTCACCGTGGGAGAGACTACCTTCCTTCCCTCTCATCCATCCTGAACTCAGCAGGTAGTGTCTCTAGGGCACAGCAGCACAATAAACGTCACCCCAAGTGGCATGACAATAACAGCTACCATTTGTTTGCTACCTATAACTAGTTTAAACCAGTCTTAACAATACTATTATCAGTGTTTGGTTTATTGCAGGTCTGGGTGATGACGTAGAAGGAAGTCTGTAGGACACTTAAAAAAGAAACAGAAAATGGGGTGAGGTGGGGCATGCCTTTAATCCCTGGCTCTCAGGAGACAGAGGCAAGCAGATCTCTGTGAGTTTAAGGACAGCCTGTTTTAATAGAGAGTTCTAGAACAGCCAGGGCTACATAGTAAAACACTGCTTCAAAAAAAGAAAGAAAGAAAAGAAAAGAAAACTGACACAATGAGAGATGATTGGTCATTCAAGCCTTAGATGTACCCACATGATTGGTCCAATCAGTGGTACCTGCTGCAGTGCGGCCATTTTACCAAGAAGGCAGACATCACCCATCTTCTGAGGGCAGTAGGGTGAAATCTGGGAAGAACATTTCTCTCTCTCTCTCTCCTTTCCTCCCTCCCTCTTTCTCTCAGCATGTGTGTGTGTACATGATATGTGTACATGCATGCGGGAAGGCCATGAGCAAACACTGGGTGTCTTCCTCCATCACTCTCCATCTCATTTTGTGAGACAGGATCTGGAACTCAGATCCAGCTAGACTGACTGGTCAGAAGCCCTGGAGATCCTTCACTCTAGGTCTGGGGTTACAGACAGAGCCCTGGAGATCCTTCACTCTAGGCCTGGGGTTTCAGAGAGCACCAGGGCAGCTTGCACAGGAGCCTTGGTGGTGTAAACTTGGGTCCATATGCCCACATAGCAAGCCCTTTACCAATGAGTCACTGCCCCAGCCCAGAGAGGACACCTGCAGGTGAGGAGTTCCCAGCTTCTTGCCCCCTTTCCACAAGATATGAAATAAACTTTCATCATCTCAACCTCTTTTAGTTTGAGGCTCTGTTTGACAATGGAGCGTCCTTTATAGTGCATCCCATCCTCTCCACACCTCAATGTTCTCATCTGTAAAATGGGAGTCACTGAAAGATTGTTCTGAGGACTAAAGGAAATAGAACTTGCCTTGCACAGGGTTAGCAACCAATATAATTAGAAATCATTCCTGTTTATCCAAACTCTCCACTCCCTGACAACTGCCACTTCTCCCAAGCACTTTAGCCCAGACTTAGCAATGACAGAACAAAAAGTTGTCAGAAGTCTGACAAAAAGAACAAACACCACAAAGAACAGCTGATCCCCCTTCCAGCCTAAGATGCAACCGTGTGATCCATCTAGATCGATCAGGTGGTCACCCTGGTTCAGTCACCTGTAAATAGGTATGCAATCTAGCCAGGCCTATGACTGTTTGTTCCAGTTAGGGCAGAAGTGGCACTGAGCGCCTCCTCTGAGGAAACTTGGTGAGTTTTGCTTCCTTCTCTTCACCCTCTTGCTCTGGGGACATTTCTACTTAGAAGACAGCCCTAATGCAACAGGAATCCAAGCCACCCGGGAAGACCCTGGAAAGATTCCCAGAAGAGTTCCTTGCCCAAAACTACTATTTGCCAATAAGCATCTGTTGCTGGCCAGTGTCAGTTGGTAGGTGACACCCAAGCAGGATGTGCAGGCCAGCTGCAAGTTCACACAGCCCCAGCCCCAGTCCCAGCCATGATCTGACTACAACATCAGGAGAGACCCCGAATGAGAATCACCAGCCAAGTCCAGCTCGCTCCAGAAGCAGGAGCGAGAAGAAGAAACAGCGGGTCTGAGGCCTTCAGCATGGAGTCGGCCTATGAGCACTGAATAACCAAAGCGCTGTTGATATTACTGTTATGCTTCTTTGCGGCTGCACACTCTGGCTTGTTATGACTGGAAGTGTGTCCCAAGAACAGCGAACACGCTGGAGCATCTGTGTTCTATTACTCTGGAATACAGCCGGACTCCTGCAGTTACACTGCAGTACTCCTGGTGCTCAGCCCATCTTGCTCATTTAGTCCCTGTGTTGAGAGAAAGAATCTGATTGATAAAGTCACCTTGAACAAGAATGAAGGTCCATGTACCCAGGACTGTATGGGAGTTGGGGTGTGGGGGTTATTATCTAAGAAGGGATGTGGAGTCTAAATAAAATAGTAGGGGCTCCTGTAGACACATCTTGGTCATGTCTTTTATGTTGGTTTGTTGGTTTGGTTTTCTTCATGGGTCACACAATGCCAAATGGCTACCGGACCTCGGTTCTAGCATCTCTGCTGATGGTATGATAAAACAGCAGGGACAAAAAAAGCAGCACTGGGGAGAGGGGGCCTATTTGTCCTAGAATTCCAGGTTATAGTCCATTACTGCAGAAAAACATCACAGCCGCAGCCAAGAGCAGAGAGAATCCGTGTTTGCTAACTCTCTGGTTGCTACTCAGTTAGCCTTCTGTTATATAGTCCAGGGCCCAGCTCGTGACATGGTGCCCATACGGGGGTCTTCCCACCTTGGCTGACAATCGACAGTCCCCAACAGACATGCCCACACTCTAACCTGACCTAAGGAATCATTCATTCAGACTTTTTCCCCATGCCTTCCTAGGCTGTAGGAAGTTGACAGTTAAAACTGACCTTCACCAGCTCCAACTCTCACACCCTCCGTTTTACGTATACTGAAAAATAACCAGACTCCTCCAAAAGTCCTGAGGTTCACCCTAATCTGTAACCAGGGGCAAGAGATGCTTTAATCAGGCAGGCCTAAGTCATAGGTTTCCTGGGGAATCTAGAGATTCCTTCAGAAGTGTAAATGAATATTATATGTGTGTGCAGAGAGTTTCTAAGGATATAAATACAGCTCTCCACCGCACTCATCAAAAAGAGTGGGGATTCCGGGAACTTCCAAAGGGAGAGGCCATGTTCTGGACAACAGATATTGTATCCTAGTCAGTGGAGAACACAGCACCTGGGCAAAAGCAAACAAGTTATCTCTTTAACCTTAGGCCTCCCCAGGCTCTCTGGGGAAGGATAAATTTCTCCAAGATGAATGGTCTGGCTTCTTCTACCCTTCCTCACACACCTGTGTCACACCAGATCACAGTGACCAGGCCAACGTCCCTACCTACAAGAGATGGCCGCAGAAGAGGCGGCTGCAGCCTTTGCTACCTGGATACTTCTGCAGCACTAGTGATAGCCACAATAACCACATCTTGAGAGACCCACCCCAGCTCCTTGGGATGAGTTGGGGAGAGGCTCTTTCCCAAGCCCCACCGGTAGCCTTTCTACATCTATCTATTTCTCTACCCACCAAAGGCTCATTCCCTTTGCCATTTCTGCTTAGAGCTGGTTGTCTCTACATCTGAAACATCTGTAGCCGAAGACTGATGGAAGGACCTCAGGATAGACGTGCTTAGCGCCCCCGCGGCTCACTGGCTGGCAGGAGGCAGCCATTTTGGTGGGGGCGGGGATCAGTGACCATCACAAATTATAAACTCCATCTTGGCCTCACAGCCATTCATAGAGGCCGATGGTGCTGGCCCGGGGCCAGGGAGTGAGAGGCTTATTTCTGTTCCATTATAGCTTGAGTCCATATGCAAACCAGAGGACTGTGTCTATAAATAAGATATTATAGTTAAATCAATATTGATTATTAGGAGTTAGTGTTATATTTAAAGCCATAAAACTGAATAAATATTATGGTAAAAGTGTCCTAAATCTCATGGGTAAATTCACTGTGTGAGGCAAAGAGACAGGCCTTGGATTGATGGAGTTGTGACCCTATGTCCCACTCACTTCAAAAAGCTATCAAGCAGATGGCTGTCCCTTGTAGGTGCAGGGAGGGGCAAAAGTGATTTGGGGACAGTGCCTATGTCCGTCAACCCATTGCTCAGTTATATTCTTAACATACTAACTTAGGACCTGGTGAAGACAGTCAGTAGACCACAATGGTCACCTAACATGTACTAGACCTTGGTTTCTAAATTTAAAAATAAGTAGGCATGTAGGGAGGCAGGTAGGCAAACAGACAGATTCTAGTTTACTCTGGCAGCAATTTGTATTTGCCAAATTTATTTTTATTTTTTTATTTTGTCTGTCTGTGAGTGTGGATGAGATGGGGGTCACACATGACATGGGGCACATACGGAGGTCAGAGGACAACTCTGTGCAGCTGGTCCTCTCCTCCACCTTCTCGCGGGTTCTGGAGATTAAATGCAGCCCATCAGACTTGCTCCACGAGCACCGTCGCCCATTGGGCCATCTGGCTGCCGCCCCGATTTATTTTCCTTTTTTTAATTTTTAAAATTAACTTTGACTTTAAAAAAACTTGCAAATATAAAACATCAAAAAATTTTCCAAATTTAGTCTTCTAAAGTAAACTTTTTTTCTCCTCTCTTGAAAATGCTGATGTTTACATCCATAGAAACTACAGAAAAGCAGAGCCAAAAGAACAAGAAGCTAAAACTTACACAGAATCCTGCTCCTTGGAGGTAGACAGTGTTCATCAGCATTCAGTCACTGTAACCAGTACTTAAGATGACTGATTGACGTACAAAGAAGAGCGGTATATGTCGGCCTATGGTTTCGGTGGTCTCAGTTTGTGGCTGGCTTATTTCAGCCTATGGTTTCAGTGAACTCTGTTCGTGACTGGTTGGCCTTGTCACTTCTAGGCCTGTGGTGAAGCAGCCTATGGGGGAGCAGAGCAACTGTGTGGAATGTGAGGCCGAGCAAAACCCTTCAACTCAAAGCTAGGAACAAAAAGAGAGGATGTCGCTTGGGTCAACACCCCCTTCAGTGACATGTGACTTAAAGGCTTCCACAAGGCTCCACCATTAAGACTTTCCGCCATCTCCCAGCACCAAGCTAAAGAGCAACTTTTTATTTCTTTTGAGACAGAGGTGTTCAGGCAACCTCAGCTGTTTGGAACTTGTTAAGTAGCCAAGGATAACCTTGAACTTGATCCTCATGATCCCATGTTCCAAGTATTGTGACCACAGATGTGTGCCACCAAGCCTGGCTCTAAAAACCAACTTTGAGGGACTTTGAGAGACATCTCAAACCTAACTACAACAACCACTATCAGCATTTTGGTGGAAATCCTTCCAGATGTTTTTCTGTGGAAAGTGTGGACATGTGAATGTGATGTAATTCTTTAATCAGAGTTGAAGCAGCCAGGTGGACCTCCAATCTAAATAGATTAATTCTACAATGTATATGAATCTGCATTTGAGAGCTGGAGAGATGGCTCAACAACCCAGAGGAGCCGGGTTCAAATCCCAGCACCCACATGGTGGCTCACCATTGGCAGTAACTCCAGTCTCAGGTGATCCAGTGCCCTCTTTTGACTTCTGAAGGAACCAGGAGCATACATGGTCTATACACATACATGCAGGTAAAACAATGATACACAAAATAATAAAATATTTTAAAAATTAGTAAAATAAAATATACTTGTGGTTTCCTGAATGAGAATGGCCCCCATAGGCTCATATATTTGAATGCTCGGTTCCTAGTTGATAAAACTGCTTTGGAGAACTATTAGGGGTTATGGGTTTATTGGAGAAGGTGTATCACTGGGAGGTAGGCTTTGAGGTTTTCAAAAGCCCACATCAGGCCCAATCTCCTTCTCTCTCTTCTTCCCTCTCTCTGCCTCCGGCTTGAAGATAAGATATAAGCTCTCAGCTACTGCTCCAGAGCTATGCCTGCCTGCTGCCATGATGATCATGGACTAATTCTCTCAAACTGTAAGCAAGTCTCCAACTAAATGGTTTTTTCTATAAGTTGCCTTGGACATAGTGCCTCCTTACAACAATAGAACAGCAATGAAGGTAACAGTACTCCGTCAATTACTTCTTTTTTAAACTTATTTAACTTTATTTTATTTGCATTGGTGTGAAGATGCCAGATGCCAGGTTAGGGTTAGGGTTAGGGTTGGAACGGGAGTTACAGACAATTGTGAGCTGCCATGTGGGTGCTGGGAATTGAACCCAGGTCCTCTGGAAGAGCAGTTAGTGCTTTTAACCACTGAGTCAACTCTCCAGCCCCAAGCAATTCCTTCTAACCATGTGTTTAACTTGTTTCAGGGCTAGACAGGGACTAAGACGTCCTATGATCTGCCATCTGCAAGCTGGAGACCCAGAAACATCTCCTCCCTGAAAGCTTCTCAGGTCCCTGAAGGTAACCAGCTGTCTTCCTTTACCTCCCTCCCACAGTTCCCACAGCCCTTTGCTTGCACTTAGAGCACTTATTTTACCCTTTCTGGTATTACCACAAATAACCTGTGCATGGTGGGGATACATGTTCACGTGTGTGCAGTTGCACACATGTGCATAATGGCCAGAGGTCAACTTCAGGTGCCATTTTCCCAGAAGCTATATAACATGAGGCCTGCTTGTTGGGGTTTCTGTCTGCCTGATTCCCGCAGCTGTTTAGTCCCAGAGAAAATCACACAGAGAGTCTACATTGGATATAAACTGATTGGCCCATTAGCTCAGGCTTTGTATTAGCTCTTATAACTTATATTAGCCCATTATTCTAGTATATGTTAGCCACATGGCTCGGTACCTTTTTCAGCAGGGCAGGTTACATCTTGCTTCTTCCGTGGTCTTGGCAGGACTGGGGAGAAATGGGCTTCCTCCTTCCCAGAATTCTCCTGTTCTCATTGCCCCGCCTCTACTTCCTGTCTGGTTGTCCTGCCTATACTTCCTAACTCGCTACTGGCCAATCAGCATTTATTTAAAAACATAATTGACAGAATACATAATTGTCCCACACCAAAGCTACCCACCTTGCGTTTTCACACAAGCTGTCTCACTAGCTTGAGGCTCACCAACTAGGCTGGACTGAGGGGCTAGCTACAGCCAGGGATGAGCCTGTCTCCATCTCCCCAACACTGAGATTTTAAGAATGAGCCACCACATGCAGCTTTTCTCCGGGGTATTGAGGACCCAGACTCACTTCCTCACACTAGCACACCGCACACTTCCCCAAATGCACTATCTCCCCGGACCTACAAGTAACTTTTAATGTGACACAAAGCCATGACTGCACCTCACAGGATAATTAAAAGAGCTTGGAGGATAAATGAAGAAAAAGTCATGCATACACAATGACAAAAGGCAGAACATCCTCTGCACTCAACCATCAGCTGGCTAACCCTTGCTACGAGTAACTGGATAGAATTCAGCATCTGGAGTGGACATGTACAGGTGCCAGCATGTCTGTTCTCTGCAGATGTGAGCACTGTGCTCCTGGCCAGGAAACATGGGCACTAAACTTGGATGTTTCCTTGTGCTTTTTATTGGCTGATGCACCTGGCTATTGTTAGGTCACAACTATTCCTGGGTCCCTCTGCAATTCTATATCAGGCATCCCAAACTGGCCACCTGCAGCTTTGTTTGGCCCAAGCTGGTATTTTTGTTTTAATTGACTATAGTGGCCAACATGCAAAATTCAGGAGATATCACATAAAATTCCAGACTTCTGACTTCTCTTAAAAACTCAGAAGGTTTAGCAATATCAGGCTTAATATCCTACAGTGTATCAGCCATGGCTGGAGCTGCCACAGTTATCATACACGCACACACACACACA
>PVIU01001369.1:0-219048 GCA_004026605.1 Ondatra zibethicus
GGGGGGGGGGGGGAAGATGTCTCAGGCAAAGTACAGGGCAGAAAAGCACTGAGCCCAAAGGAAAGCAGAAGGGCGGGGAGGGGACCAGCTCAGAGTGGGGACCTGAGTGGTCTGTCTCAGGGGGTGGGACCTCTCGAAAGTAGTTAGGGTTTAGTTCTTGAGGGGATTAATCCAATCATTGAATTAACGGATTAAGGGATTATCTTAGTCACAGACACCATGACCAAGGTAATCCTTATGAAAGAAAACATTTAACTGGAGGTTGACTTACAGTTTCAGAGGTTTAGTTCCTTACCATCGTGGCAGGGAGCATGGCGGTGTACGGGCATGTGCTGGAGCGGTAGCTGAACCACATCCTGATTCACGGGTGGAGAGCAAGACTGACACGGGCTTCTGAAACCTCAAAGCACACTTCCTCCGACAAGGCCACGCCTCCTAATCCTTATAATCTTGTCAAACAGTTCCACTCCCTGATGACTAAACTTTCAAATAAAAGCACCTATGGGGCCTTTCTCATTCAGCCAGCTGCAGGGATTCATGGGTTGATAGGATCTCTGGCGTTGAAGTCCCCTATAAAAGCTTGGTTTCTTGCTCTTATCTTTTTTTTTAAAAAAAAAGATATTTATTATGTATATAGTATTCTGCCTACATATATCCTATAGGCCAGAGGAGGGCGCCAGATCTCATTACAGATGGTTGTGAGCCACCATGTGGTTGCTGGGAATTGAACTCAGGACCTCTGGAAGAGCACCCAGTGCTCTTAACCACTGACCCATCTCTCCAGTCCTCTTGCTCTTATCTTACCACATTCTGCACCACACGACCTGGGGACTCTGCCAAAAGACCACAAACAGATGCAGCCCTGACCTTGGGCCAGAACAAACCCCTCCATTTTATAACCCACCAGCCTGGTAGTACGTTATTAGCACTGAGCAAATGGCTGAGGTGCGAACTGAAAGAGAAGACAAAGGGAAGGGAGGAAACTGTGAAACACTACAGAAACAGAAGAAAGGAAACAGATAACAGACCATTGGGTGGCTCTGCAATAATCTATATTTACATAAATATTCATAAAAATGTAAACCATGTATTGGATTTAATCCTCAAGAACTAATCCATTAATAAAGCATGGAAGACCTGATTATGCTTAGAAAATTAAAATACAAATGTTATTTTTTTAAAAAGTACAGGGCTGGTGAGACGGGTCCGTGGGTATAGGAACTTGCCATACAAGCCCGACAGCTTGGGCAGATCCCAGTGGGAACTGCGGAACCCAAAAAAATGAGAACTGACCCCCCAAAAGTTCTCTCTCCCTCCCTTCCCCTCACACATACAAGATATATACTATATATAGCATATGTATATATACATATATATAATAAAATTTAAAGTGAAAAACCTTTAAGAGCGATAGTGCACATCTGTAATCCCAGAATTTAAAGGGTGAAGGCAGGAGAATGGCAAGTTTAAGGTCATCCTCTGTAGCATGAAGGGCAATCGGAGACCAGCCTGGGCTGTGAGACCCTATCTGAAAAGAGAGAGAGATTCAAGCGTATTGCTTGAAGTGACAAAAATAATTAACAGGTTTATTTTAATTTTGTTTAGAGAAACTAAATAGAGACAGCCATCTAGTCACATGGAGAGTGGGGGCCGCTGTTTGGATGGTGCGTGTAAGCTCAATCTTCAGTTTTCATAGACACAAATCAATGCAGGGTATTTAAGCATGAGAAGCCAGGGAAGGGCAGCAAGGGCCTGTTTTGGAGACCTGCAAGTCATCACTAGCAGTAACCTCCCCAATGCTATGACCCTTTAACACAGTTCCACATGTTTCGGTGACCCCCATAAATTATTTTTGTTTCTACATTATAACTGTAATTTTGCTACTGTTGTGAATCACAATGCATATTTCTGTGTTTCCCAATGGTCTTAGGTGACCCCTGTGAAAGGGTCGTTTGATACCCGAAGAGGCTGCGACCCACAGGTTGAGAACCATTGCCCTAGCGTAAACCCTGGGAATTGAGAACAGTTGGGAAACAGAGAGGGTGGGCAGGACAGGCGGGACTTGTTTGGTGAGTGCTTCTGTTCTGATATATTTTTAGCCATGTGCATACATGACGTTGATATTAAAATGAAGGAACACTATGAGACAGAGAAGGCGGAAGTGAGAGCTTGGGGCCATAGCTGAGCCTGAGGGCTGGATTCAGATGAATCACGCGCCAAACTCAGGAAAGACCAGGGCAGGCAGAAAGGCGATTCAGGAGGACACTGGGCGAGCAAATGCTCTGGTTTTTACAAGGAGATGGAAGATATTTCTGAAAACTATAGGCCAAGTGGCTCAATATAGAATCCTGGCAAAATTCTCGCACAGATTATTAAACAGATGGTTTGGGAGTTGTTGGGGGTTTATTTTTATTTATACTCTGCCTCATTCCAAAAAGAGACTTTTGCAGCAGCTTATAGAGCTATGTACAGTACAACAAGACAGAAAAATTAGTGAGCACAGGGTCTCAAAAAAGCTAAACACGTGCCCGCAATGACAACACTGGGGACATAAGGCAGGAGCATAGCCATGAGTTCAAATGTGGCCTAGACGGCATAATGAGAACCTATTTCAGAGAAGAAAGGAAAGAGAGAAGGAGGGAGAGAGGAAGGAAGGAAAAGAGGGAGGGAGGGAGGGAGGGAGGGACAAGGGAAGGAAGGAAGGAAGCAAGGAAGGAAGGAAGCAAGAAAGGAAGAAAGGAAGGAAGGGCCAGGTGTGGAGCTGCATGCCTGTAACCTCAACAGTTGTGAAGCAAATGCAGTAGGATCACAAGTTCACATCATCCTTGGCTACATAGTGAGTTTGAGGCCAGTCTGGGCTGCATGAAACCCTATTTCCAAAAGCAGAAAAAAAATGAGGGGCGTAGTTCATGCTATAACATGGAGGAAATGTGGAAACATTAGGCTGAGCAAGATAAATCAGGCCTTAAAAGCTGCATGCTATTTGGTTCCACTTATGTGAGACTCTCAGATCAGGGACTGGAGAGATGGTTCAGTCAGTAAAATGGTTGCACCTCACACTTGAGGACCTGAGTTCAGATCCCCAGTACCCAGGTAAAAGGCCAGATGCTGCAATGCACACCTGTAATGCCAGTCCTGGGGAGGAAGAGCCAGGAGGATCCCTGGGACTTACCAGCCAGCCAGCCTAGTCAAATCGGAAGCTCTAGGTATAGTGAGAGGCTCTACCTCAAAAAATAATGTAGAGAGTTACTGAACTGAAGAGTACACCTAACATCAACCTGTGACCTATACACACACATACACATATACACACATACACACACACTCACACACCCATGCACACACACTCACACCACATATACTCCAAAATCATGACAGAAAATAAGGCTAGGTAGTGGTAATAGATCACCCAATCTAACAAATATAATAAAACTCATGACGCTAGACACTTTAAAAGGTGAATTTTGTGATCTGTGAATTATCTGAACCCAAAACAATCAATCAATCAAACAAACAAACAAACAAAAACTACCACTACATTGAAGAGGGGAGAGAAGGACAGAAAGTAAAGAGAACTAACTTGATAAGCAGCATATATATCATAAAATTCTGTGCAACTGATTAAGAGGGTCCATAGCTTTGGCTGTGAACAGTTACTACAAGGTTGGAAAACAGCATGAGTTAAATGATTCCCAGAACCCTTTAGTTAAACACCAACTGGTTGCTCAGGGGACCGCAGTTTTCTCTGGCCCTTATGCCCAACAGAAATCTCTCTATGTGCTTTCCTAAAGAGAACCCATTGCAGTGACATCCCTAGAACTCCAGGAGCTACCCAGCTCTGCCCTGGGGACACCCAAGCTAGACATAAATTCCTAGGGTAATTCACTGAAGACATGAGATCCACAAGCAGGTCTCTCGACATGACTGTGGATCTGGAGCTTAGGTATGTCTCTAACCCCAGCAGCATCGGCCCCTGCCAGTTGTTCTCAACCTGTGGGTCCCGACCCCCTTGGGGTCAACCGCCCTTTTCACAAGGGTCACCTAAGACTATTGGAAATATCAGATATTTACATTACTATTCATGACAGTAGCAAAATTACAGTTATGAAGCTGCAATGAGAATAATTTTATGATTGGGGGGTCACCACAACATGAGGAACTGTGTTAAAGGGTTGCAGCACTGGGAAGATTGAGAATCACTGGACCTAGACAGTGCAGAGGAGCATTGAAGGCCCCCAAAAGTAACACCCAAGGGGCCTTCCCTGACCTTTACAGTAGAAAGGAAAAGGGTGATTTAGGGCCACTTACTCAGTCTGGAACACGCTCAGGGAAAGTCCTGGTGTCATACACAGCAGGGGAGCCACACTGAATCTGAGACACAGTTCTAACAGCCACACCAGCTGTCAACAAAGGATCTATTCAGAGCTGGGAGAACAGCTGACAAATTCTTACAACTTTCAGCCACACCCGTGGCTTCTTAACCAGCAGCCACAAGAAGTCCTGATTCCGAACAGCCCCGGCTCCTCCAAAACAGCATTCAGGAGACAGTCTTAGCAAATTGCTATGATGCCATTTTGTTATGCATTCAAGTACATAGATCTCTGAGCAAAGATTTGGCTTCTCATGGGGGTGTCTACCTATGGGATAAAAATGCCAGTGTAAGTGTTCTAGTCACTAAATGTCGCTTGTTTTGAGCTACAGCCTACCCGGTGTCCTCTCAAACCTTGTACTTGGAGTTACTCAAAGCCAGTCACCGTTATGACATTCTCTAGGTGTATCAAGTCAAGGCCAGACGCCAGGTCCATAATCAGGACTCTAGCAAGCACAATGCCTAAACAATCCAATAGCCAGATGGTCACACACGCACAAAAAGACAGCTTTGTGTGGTTTCCTGTCAAACTGGGCACTTGCCTATACTCCGCTTTATGGTTTATAATACCTTCTCCTTATTCCAGGATTAAACGCTGGACCTCTTCTGAAATTGTTTTTATATAAACACCAGTGAAGCAATAAAACAAGGAACCCATAGGCTCTTACAAATACAACCTAACCCCAAGACGAGAGTAAGCTGCCCCACCCGAGAGCACTGGAGCCAGAAAGACCATCAGCTCCCCTCTCTGGGCCAACTCCACCACTGAAACACTAAAAGCCTTAGCCGAGGTCCGTGAAGGAAACAATAGCACAGTGAGTCACTGGCTGGCCTAAGGCTCATTAAGTCCCTTGGCCCATGTCTAATTTCATTGACAAAACAGAGAAGGTCTATCTGTTCCTGTTAACCTCCACCTGTTATGACTGGCTGAAGACCCCACGGAAGCAAAGGTTAACACCAAGGGAGAAATACAGAAGCTAAAAGTCAGTGTACATATAACCAAAATGGATGCCACGGAAGATTTGTACCAAACCTTGCTCAAATTCTTTTTGCTGCCACCACTTTGGGAACCATTAGTCACCATTCTCTAACTTTTGTTTTATGTCTCTTGTCAGTTTGGTTGGTCTGTGTGTGTCTGGTGCATGGGTTTGCATGTTAGTGTGCACATGTGTGGAGGCCAGAGATGTTTTGCTTTTGCTTTTTTTAAAATTTTTTTTTATTTTATGTGCACTGGTGTTTTGCCTGCATGTCTGCCTGTGTGGGGATGTCGGATCCCCTGGAATTGGAGTCACAGACAGTTGTGAGCTGCCATGTGGGTGCTGGGAATTGAGCCTCCTCCTCTGGAGGAGCAGTCAGTGCTCTTAGCTGATGAACCATCTCTCCAGCCTCCTCTCTTTGCTTTGTAAGACAAGGTCTCACACTGTAGTTCAGGCTGGCCTAGAACTCATTGTGTAGCCCCAAACTTTCGGCAACCCCACTGCCTCGGCCTCCTGATTTCCAGGGTTACAGCTGTAAGCCACAACATTCATCCTCTTTCAGAGCTAAAACACTTAGAAGCTTCATGTCTTCCTGACTCCACCAGTTCCAAGTCAAACTAACGTTCTCCAGGGGTTTTCTATGCTCTTCAGAGACCTAATGTCATCAATCTGGTCCCCAGTACATCAAGTGAAGAGAAATCACTGTCTCCAAGGAAAGATAGTGGTAATGTCCATCTATTAGCAACATGAACGATGTCCATCTATTAGAGACATGGGTGATATCCATCTATTAGCAACATGGGCAATGTTCATCTATTAGTGACATGGACGGTGCCCATCTATTTGCGACATGAACAATGTCCATATATTAGAGACATGGGCGATGTCCATCTGTTAGCGACATGGGCGATGTCCATCTGTTAGCGGTGTACATCTATTAGTCAGAAATAGCCACAAAAGGCTAGAGACCTGTGCTGCTTTGTGTCCTTTAAGATTAAGGAGGAAGAACTCTGAGGTGTGAATGAAGAGACAAAGATGCTCACAGGGACTGTTCTAGTTTGAAGTCTACTTCTATGATAAACACCATGACCAAAATCAGTCTGGGGAGGGAAGGGTTTATTATACCTTATAGTCTTATAGTCCTTCACTGAGGGAAGGTGAGGCAAGAACTGAAGTAGAGACCATGAAGGAATGCTGCTTACTGGCTTGCTTCCTCTAGCTTGCTCAGCTTGCCTACACAGCTAGCCTAGGTATGGCACCATCCACAGTGTGCTGGGTCCTCCTACATCAATTAGCAATGAAGGAAATGCCCTCCAGACATGCTCAGAGGCCAATGTGATGGAGGCCATTCCTCACTTCCCAGATGTATAAAGTTGACAACCAAGATTAGCCATCATGGGTGCCTCTGAGCTCTTAACTCATATTCTGTAAAAGGAAGATATGTCTGCCCCCCTCTCCAGTTGACAGTATATGTATGAATTATGTCCTTCCTAGACTCCTGTTCTTATTGTGAGGACAAAATTCTTCCAGAAGCAGGATGATGCCATTAGGTCCTTAAAGAACTGGTCTGTATCTTGCACAAGAAAATCTTAAAATGTAAGGAAAGAAATGTCTTAAGATGCCATCCTGGGGCTGGAGAGATGTCTCAGTGGTTAAGAATACTGGCTGCTCTTCCAGAGGACCCAGGTTCAATTCCCAGCACCCACATGACAGCACACAATTACCTGTAACTCCAGTTCCAAGTGATTTGACACCCTCACACAGACATACATGTAGCCAAAGCACCAATGCACATAAAATAAAAATAAATAAAGCATGTTGAAAAAACTATGCCAGTCTCGTTATTCATAGAAAATATGCGGGACTCCAGGCCATCACAGAAACCTGACAGTGGGGCCTGTTTTTCTGTTGATGTGCAGCAGAATGAGCCCTCTCTGCCAGTGCTGTATCCACGCCTCTCACCCACTCAGAAAAAAAGTGTGCTAGGGTCATATTCTGTAGCCTAGGCTGGTCTAGAACTCACTGTGAAGCCCAGACTGGCCTCAGACTTGTAGTGATCCTCCTGCCTCAGTTTTCTGAGCATTGAGCCCCCATGTCAAGCCTCCATTTTCATTTCTGTTATTACCAGGACAGAAGGTCTTTGTCTCCCTGGATCACCAGGGGCTTTCCAAATACCAACACAGGGCCACACCAAGTGACCGCCGCCAAGTTCTGAGCCTCCCAGGTCATAGATAAATGCAGCTCAACCCACTAAATCCTCCATGATGAATATGGGACCTCACTCTGTTGTCATAGACACAGCAACTGGTCAACACAGGAAAGGGCAGTGAGGGGCTGGAGGGAACACAGGCAGGTACCAAGGCAGCCCTGTGCTGAGGTGGGGGCTCCCAGATCTCCTACATCAGAACAAAAGCAGAGAGGAGAATGCACTGCTCTGTTCAGCATTTCCTCATAACTTGGATGAGTAACAGTTCCATCCCCCAGGCCTGTGAGGTAGCATCCTTACTCCAGAGCAGTTGGAAGGGCACCCACTGATGCATGGCTGACTGACAGAGGAGAGGAGCCCTAAACTAGATGAGGCTGGAGCCGGGCAAGGTGTTAAGGACAGTAGCCAGAGAAGCCGAGTGCTTCCAAAGCACACACTCTTTTTCATCCCCCACCAATGGTCACAGATGAACAATTAGGCTCCTGATGCCAAAGTGGCAGCCCTAAGTTGGCACAGCAAGTATATGGCCACCCAAACTCCATCCCATCTCATTCTATTACTCTACATGGGTCAAGTCCTGCGCTTTGATTAAAAACATGGACTGTATATAGACCAGGCAAGAAGGCTGATTCCATGGCAACTCCTGAGGAGGATGTGTTAGCGGCTACCACTTGCTGTAGGTTTGTAAACTGGGACAGACTGTGAGAGGCAGACAGGCTCCTGGGAAAGATCTAGATTTGGAGGCAGATCTGGGCTCAGTACACAGCTTCACTACTATCTGGCTCTGTGATTGCGGGCAAGGCACTCTGCCTTCCTGAGCCTCACTTTCCTTGTCTATGACAGGGATAATGGGTGCTACCTCACAGAATCACTATGAGGATTAAAGATATTTGTGCAGACAAGAAGGCATTTGTGATATGTGTGTTCTGGCTAGTTTTAACTGTCAGTTTCACAATCTAGAATCACCTGACAAGATCCTTAATGAGGCATCATCCGGATCAGGTTGGCCTGTGGGCATGTCTTCAGAGAACCATCTTGATTGTTAATTGATGTAGGAAGACCCAGCCCATTGTGGGTGGCACCATTCCCTAGGCAGGGAGTCCTGAACAGCGAGGGAGAGGAAGCTAGTTGGAGCAAGCAAGCAAGCAGCACACTCGGCTCTATTTCTCTGTTCATAACTGTCAGGGTGCAAGTTAAGTTCCTGCTTTGACTTCCCCACAATGAAGGATTTATAAGCCATATAAATCCTTTCTCTCCTGAGTTGCTTTTCCTCAGGGTGTATTATCACAGAAACAGAAATGAAATTGGAACATGGAAATTGCTCAGAGCAAGAATATATATCAAAAATTAAAGTAGATATCAAAGGGGCAGGTGCTGTTAATGTATATTTGATGAAGGCTCATGTATTAAGGCAGTGTTGGAGGCATGGCTTTAGAGAAGGGGTTGAGTCATGAGGGTTCTGCCCTTATCAAGGTATTCATCAATTGATGGACTCAAGATCGGAACAGACAATGGGCGTGTGTTGGAAATATGGAAAATGGGTCACTGGGAATGTGCCCTGGACAGACATACCTTGTTCCCAATCACTGCCTGGCCTTATAAAGTAAAAAACTTTGCTTTTGCACAACCTTTAGCCATGATGCTCTGCTCCACCTTAGGCTTGAAGCCCCAGAGCCAGCCAGCCACAGACAGAGACCTCCAAGACCATGAACAAAGTAATCACAGACAGAAACCTCCAAAACCACGAGCCAAGTGATCACAGGCAGAGACCTCCAAGACCATGAGCTAGCTGACCACAGACAGAGACCTCCAAGATAGTGATTCAGGTGACCACAGACAGAGATCTCCAAGACCATGAGCTAGCTGACCACAGACAGAGACCTCCAAAATAGTGATCCAGGTGACCACAGATAGAGACCTCCAAGACTGTGAGCCAGGTGACCACAGACAGAGACCTCCAAGACAGTGAGCCAGGTGACCACAGACAGAGACTTCCAAGACCATGAGTCAGGTGATCACAGACAGAGATCTCTAAGACCATGAGTCAGGTGATCACAGACAGAGACCTCCAAGACTGTGATCCAGGTGATCACAGACAGAGACCTCCAAGACTGTGAGCCAGGTGACCACAGACAGAGACCTCCAAGACAATGAGCCAGGTGACCACAGACAGAGACTTCCAAGACCATGAGTCAGGTGATCACAGACAGAGATCTCTAAGACCATGAGTCAGGTGATCACAGACAGAGACCTCCAAGACTGTGATTCAGGTGATCACAGACAGAGACCTCAAAGACTGTGAGCCAGGTGATCACAGACAGAGACCTCCAAGACCATGAACCAAGATAAACATTTTCTGTTCTGGATTGTTTCTCTCAGGTGTTTATCACAGCAACAAAACTACAACTAACACACACAGTCTGATTTAAAAACTATGCAAAATGTTTAGCCCAGAATGGCAACACGTACTGTAATCTGAGAACCTGCATGAAGCAGGAGGCTCATGAGGTCAAGTCACTCTGGACTACATAGCAAAACCCTGGTTTTTTACTTATTTGTTTAAAAAAAACAAACAAAATCAATTTCTATAAAAATATTAATGGCATTTTTATAGATATGGAAAACACTCCTAAAATTCATATAAAACCATGAAGACCTTCCCAAAGACAAAGCAATCCTGAGCAAAGATTATAAAGGGGAAAATCAAAGCCCGACTTCAAACCATACAGCAGAGGAATGACTTTACTGCCAGCATGTGGAAGCCGAAGCTAAAGGATAATTAGTTTAAGGCTATAAAGCAAGAACCTCTTTCATCAAACACCTCAAAACAAATTACAAAACCATAAAAAGCCAAACAGCATGACCTTGCCATAAAAATGGGTACATAAGTCAAGTGTGGTACGCATACTGTTATAACCCTAGCCCTTGGGAGGCTGAGACAGGAGGCTTGCCACAAGTTCAAGATGCCTTTGGATTACATACAAAGTAGTAAGTTCTAGGCCTGCCAGGACTACAGAGATAAATGAGATCCTGTATCTCTAAATAAAGAAAGAAAAATAATTTTTTAAAAAGGTTATGCACAGAAAACAAAAAGGCACTCAATGTCTTCATATGTAGGTAGAAAGCAAAAATGTGCCCTCGGGGCTACAGGTGAGATTCAGTGGCATTATGAGCCCCTGGGATGGATCTCCAGAAATGCAAAAAGAAAAGCTAATGTTACAGAGATTCAGAGCGGGGCCAACATAAAGGTCCCCATGTGGTAAGGACACTAATGCCCTGAGTTCAGTCCCCTGACTTATATGGTGGAGGAGAAAACAAATTCTAGACAGCTGTCCTCTGATTTCCACATGTGTGCCATAGCACACACACACACACACACCAGCATTCTCTCCAACACACAAATAAATAAATAAATGTAATATAATATTACTTTTTAAAAGAAGACCAAAGAGCTTATAGTCCCTGTGAAAGGAAGATGGCACAGCAGCTCAACACAGAAGACTGGAGGAGGGGACTGGAGCAGAATTGTATAGAACACTGAGCTTGTTCCACTGGCCTGGACCAGGCTGGCCTCAAACTCACCTCTAGATGCTTGCCTCTGCCTCCTAAATGTGAGGGCTAAAGAAGAGCTTTTTCATTCATTCAGCCCAACATCACCTGCCCAGGGGTGGCACCACCCATAGATTGGACCTCTCACATCAATCATCAGTCAAGAAAATGTCCCACAGACTTGCCTGCAGACCAACCTGATGGAGGCTCCCTTCTCCCAGATGACCCTACTTTATGATAAGTAGACCAAAAATTATGCAGCACAGTACATGTGTATTGAAATATCACAGCATACCTTATAGCCATGATACTTAAAACAGAAATTGAAGCTTCTCACACACAAAGAAGAAGTAGGTAGATGTCTTTAAGGAGCATTTACTAAGAGATGTACAAATAACTAATATGTACAGAAGGCACTGACCCTTATGAGCAGAAGGGAAATGATCACAAAGAGCCCCGAGATTTCAGTGCTCCCCAGCAAAGCAGCTAACATTAACATGACTTCAAATGACAAATGTTGAGAAGCCCATGGGACAACTGGGGTACCAATAAGCCATGGCAATCTTCACATTAGTATAGTCACTTGGAAAAACCATGGTGGCATCTGAATAGGCTGAATATTCTGACCTAACAACTCCATTTCTGGGCAGTTTCTTTATTCACTAATGATAATCATAGCATACAGAGGGAAATCCCACATCACCTCCCCCTTTCTGTTTAAATAAAAAAGGAAGGTTTTAACTTTAACATAGTAAAATTACAAATAACAGGTATGAAACAAGAATTACAGTTACAATATTTATATCTATTTTATCTTTTATCATGACTAAGGAAAACTATAACTATAAATTCTTCAACTCCATCAAAGATTCCAGAAGGATATACTATTACCTAAGTAAACAAGAAGTGCATTATAAACAACTTTCAAAACTCTAGGATTGACAGAGACATCTCACTACCTGGACAGTCACCCAAAGTTCTTCTGTATTGTTGGGGCATCCATCTTCAGCCTATAGGCCCATAGAATCCAGCAGATTTTTCCATGAAGTAGGAAATTTCAATGATAGTTCCACCTGTGTTGACAGTTCGTCAGTCACTTTCTTCTATGCCCTGCAGAACGGTCTTGCAGACTCTTTCATGAAGCAGGAACCCTGAAGGATGGTCTCACCTTTAGGCAAGTTCAGCAGTCATTTCTCTGTGGGTCCTGCATGTCCAGTTCATCAAGCAGTCCAGGAAAGATCACTCTCTTTCCCAAATGGCTAACAAACTCCATAAGGAGCCTCTTTGATGCCCATCATCCTCTTGGAGTAGCTTGGTGCTGCCAGGCACAGATGTGTCTTATTGTCATGAAAAGTCCTAAGTTCTTAAACATTTTAAATGCAATATTCTGTAGACTTTGAAGGTTTGAAGAATACCTATTTAATATCTGTATATATCTAGAAAACCTAACTAACATGACTACAAGCTTGACTATTATAGATGACTCTCTATTTACCTATATTTCTTAATTATACATTCCATTTTTAAATGAGCTGCACAAACACAATACCTTAATCAAGAGCAGAAATGTACATATAACAAAATTGACCTTAAGTTTGTATCAATAAACCAAGATCCATACCAATGCAAATCTTTATAGCATATCCTCCTTTAAATGTAAAGAAACATTTACAAACAATATTTGAGAATATGGGCATAGTATTCTCCAAACTGCTTCCTGCTGTTTATTGGGAGAACTAATTTTTTGAGGGGTGTTCAAGGCAACCTTTCAGGGAGTCTTGGTCCATCAAACCATATTAGTCTGGAAGCAATCCACAGGTTCTCATCCTCTGAGGAAACAAAAGAAGAACCTCTTTTCCAAAGCAACATATCCTTAGACTCAAATTTTGAATTCAAAATACTTTTGAAATACATATTTTGGCTTAGCTTAGCAGTCCCCAGAATCAAATGTCTCTTTGCAGTCAAAAATTTCAAAGAAAACACAATAGTATACATAATCCAGATCCTCTGTGAATTTTCCATCTTTACATGGCTTGTTTTTACTCTATTACTTTTTCTACAAGTTTAATATTTATTTTATTATCTTTACTCATTTAATCTGACTGTACTCTGTCTCTTTAAAGACTTTGTTTTATTTTTTAAAAAATCATTTACTTTTTTTAATAACTTTCTGTACTCTTTTTCTTCTCTCCCAAGCCTACGTACATTTATCCAACACTTTGACCCATTTAGAGGTCTTTTATGTCTGAATCTGTCCTATTGTATATCTGTAATTCTTTATTGTCTTGAAGAGCTTTTAAAATGCTAAGCAGCTTGGTTGCAGCAGCTCTGGATGCTGGCTCCACCTCTCTTCATTTTCAAAATGGTGGAGGTCCATTACTGTCAGCTCTGGGACTGCCAGGTAGGAGCTGCACTCAGCACTTTAACTCTGAGAAGGAACATGCAGCACATAAACCCTTTTTATCTGAGTAATAGCCAGATATGCCATGCAGAGCATTGCGTCACCTGGACATATCTCTGTGTATGGCAGCAGGAATCTGCCATGCTCTCCTGCCTGTGCATTCCTAGCAGTTCTGACCCCACTTCCTGTCCAGGTGGGGGGGGTGCTGAGCTGCGGACATGGTCTCAGCTGCTCTCCTAAGTAAGCATACAAGCACCCAGGCCCACAAACCCCATTCAAGTATGCCATAGCTGGACCTCCAGAAAGAGTCAGAGGTCGCACTGGTAGCATGGCCCAGAAAGCCAGCATTTCAAAACTGACACTCTTTTCCTGCTACCATTGAATCAAAAAAACCTCTCTTAAAGAAGCTGCAGCATGCTGCCAGCAAAATGCTGGCTACCAAGGAGCCATGCTTAACAAAGAGCCATGTTCTTTTGTGTCTAGGATTCTTTTCCAAGCTTTCTCAGGTTTTATGTAGATTTTAGTCCACCACATTGGCATGCCAATCTGTTGTAAGGTAATGTGGGATTTCTCTCTGTATGCTGTGATTACCATTAATGAATAAAGAAACTGCTTTGGACTTATAGTAGGGCAGAACTTAACTAGGCAGAGAAAACTAAGCTGAATGCTGGGAGGAAGAAGGTCAGAGTCAGAGAGAAGCCATGGAGCCACCGCTGAAGACAGATGCTGGGAACTTTACCCAATAAGCCACAGCCATGTGGTGATATGTTGATTACTAGAAATGGGTTAAATTAATATGCAAGAGTTAGCCAATAAGAAGCTAGAGTTAATGGGTCAAGCAGTGATTTAACTAATACAGTTTCTGTGTGATCATTGTGGGGCTAAGCAGCAGGGAACTAACTAGCGGCCTCTCTCCTACAACAGATTGGTGCCCAACATGGGGCACAAACTGACCACTCTGGGATTAAGAGTCCTATGCTCTACCGACTGACCTAGCCGGGCGGCCGAAAACCAACAAGTGGCCTTCTCCAACACTGTCCACCACAAGACAATGTGTGGGTATTCAGAAGAACCTTGTGCATTGTAGATTCTATTTGGGAACAATCTGAATGTCCACCAAGAACAGAGGGTGAGGTAATATGGTGGGGCCATAGAATAGGCAATGCAGAGGAACCAGATACTCTCTCACAGACATGGCTGAACATATGTTCTGGCGCTTCTTGGGTGAGTACTAGAATTGTTCTCGACTTCATTCTGAGCAAAGATCACAGGGATGTGTACGCATGTCAAAATGCACCATGTGATTATTCTTGATATATGTATACGTAAGTGTAACTTAGTATTTTAGTATATGTAAGTGTAACTTCATTTAAAAAAAAAACAAACTTAGGTGTATAACTCAGTGGAAGAGAGCTTGCCAAGCATGCACAAGACTCTGGGTTCAGTCACTTCAAACAAAATGAGACCACCTAACCCCCAAAAAACACAAGAAGTTGCTGTATGCCATGTGTTTAGAACAGAGTAGCCCTGAGATAAGTACTTGTCATAATTCCAGAAAAAAGGTAGAAGCTGTGATATACGCCTGTAATCCCAGTAGTCAGGAGGCTGAAACAGGAGGACCTTGAGTTTGAGGCTAGCCTGGGCTACACTACAAAACCTTATCTAACAAACAAAAGACAAAACCAAAGTCCAGGGCTGGAGATGTAGCTCAGTTGGTAAGTACTGGGCTACTGTGCGTGGCCATCCTCACCCAGCACCGTATAACCAGAGCATGGTGGCACACACCTATAACCCCAGCACTGGGACCCAGGCCATCTTATTCAAACAAACAAAATAACAATAAAATACCATCTTACTAGAATTTCCAGAACAAAGGAGACAACAGTCATTAGGAGCCCTGGGGACGTCACTTTTAAAGTCACTGGCCATCGGAGCACTACTCAATGACTAGATGACATGAGAACTGTGGTAAATGATATGTGGCTGCGGGAAGTGGTAAGGGTGGCCTGGGAGGCAGAGTAGCCAGTGTCTTCAAATAGTGATTGCCATTGTTGAATAGTTAATGGGAAGCAGACTTCTTCCTCCTAGCCTAAAGCACTGATTCTAAACCTCAGCCACCTCCACGCTCCTGGAAGGCTGCTGAGGCACAGTTACCGAGTCCATCCTGTTTCTAACTCAGCAAGACCTAGAATCAGCATTTCTGGCAAGTTCTTTAGGCATGCTTCTGCTGCTAGGCCGTGAATGCACTTTGCTAGTCTGTAGTGTACCAAACCGGGAGGGCTGTTTGTGATGCTGTTGACAGTAAGAATTCACAGGGATTGCTGGGGATATAGCCCCAGTAGTAGAATGCTAGCCTAACACACACAAAGCCTTGAGTTCAATCCCCAGCATTGTTTAAACCAGGTGCAGTTGTGTCAACCTGCAATCTTAGCATTCAGGAGGCGGAGCAGGAAAATCAGAAGGTCAAGGTCATCCTTGGCTACGTGTTGAAAAAAAAAAAACAAACAAACTAGAAGGACTGGCTTCTCACAGCAGAGAAAGGATTTCTGCTGCCCAATGACTTATGAAAGAATACTTTCTTCATCCCCTTCCTCCAAAAAGAATTCATGGGGACTGGCTCCTGTGCTGCATACTGGTGACATTTTCTCTCTGTAGGAGTCACAAGTCTCCCCATCTTAGAGAGGAGTGTACTGAGTCTCCGTTCTGCAGATGAGACCCCTCTGGCCATAATCCTGGGCATATTCGAGCTGAGACTGAGTGACTCTCTGCAGGGTAGAGTTCCACTTTCCAGTGGGAGATTACATGAGACAATTTCAGAGTCCTTTGGACTCTTCAAGTTGGGCTGACTACAGCCAGTACTTCTAATCATGAGCGCATACTAAGCACCAGCAAAATAGCAGCTCCTGTACAGTCTCTCCAGAGGGTTTTCTGCTCTCTCTCTATCAAGTGCTTTCTGGCCATCTCACTTCTTCCCACCTCTCCTGTCCTCCTTGACACCTGCGACTACACCCTCCCCTTTCCAGGCAGGCTGGGTACTTGAACTTCACGTAGATATTTGGTAAAGGAGGCTCTCTGTGCACACACCTGCCTCTGCTCTACTCGAGTTCGTGTGTGGTAAGGTGGCCCTAACTACCAAGGTAATGTTCTTGGCACCCAGCTATCTCACCTGCCCCATGCCACCCACACACACACATAACGCACAGCCTATGAAAGTTTGTTCCACGCTGCTGCCAGCAGGGCAGTGATGTGGCAGTTGTGATGACAGCGTTGAAGGTGTGGACAGGGTGCCCGCACGCTCCAGGGTTGCCACAGGAATGGCAGAGTGTACTGACTGACCTTGAACTGAGCAGACCTCTTGGCGCTGCTCCAGGTAGGGCCCTGCAACTCTACAGGCCTTCAGGCTCATGTAGATGACCCAGCCAAGCATAGTGACAGGCCCAAGCCTGGGGGCACAGACCTTTTCTCCTAGTACGTTATTTTTACTTTGAAGATTTTCAGTTCTAACAAACCCAAGCTGGGCTGTGCAGATTTAGACACGAAGGAATCCGGCAGCAGAGACGAACATAAAGGAGAGCGGTCAGGGTGTGGTCAGTTTCTCCCCCTCCCACCAACCCTACTCCCACCCCTGAGTAAAGGACTTCAGATTGACACAGTTTCCCAAAGGAGTGCAGGATTTCAGTGTGAAGAACTAGGAGACCCAGGCACCCAGCAAGGACCAAACTCCATGTCCTTGTCTTCGAAGAGCAGCAGTGAGCAAGTAGTGATGGTGGAGATAGTTTACCAGTCCCGTGAAGGGACCCAGGAAGGTCAGAGGAGCTTTAGGTGACTTTTGAAAACCAACAGGTTTATTTCCAAGCTAGAAACCCTTCACCCCTGAGCACTCTTTCCTCCCAGCTTCTTCACATTTCGTGGGGAGGGGTATCCTAAATTCCTCCCTGGAGCTCGTGAGGGGTGGGGGCAATTTCCTTCCAATTTATAAGAAAGAGATCACAGGCAAGGTCTTTTGTTTTTGTGATGCTATGGGTCAAACCCAGGACCTCACACACACATCAGGCAATACTCTACCCCAGCCCGAAGAATAGACGTTAAGTACACAACCGAGAGCTGGTGCGATGGCTCAGCAGATACGGGCTGACAAGCCTGAAGATCTGAGTTCAATCCCTGGAGCCCCCATGCTCCCCAGGATCAATGAAAAGGTTTAAATACACAACATAATGAAAAATAGAGTCAGGTGCACATGCTTGTGATCCTCGTGCTTGGGATCCTGAGGCAGGAGAATTGCTGTGGGTTCAAGGGCAGCTGGGTCTGTCTCAAGAGTCATCAAGACCTGTCCTAAACAAAACAAGAAAATGATGACAGCCTCTGTTCTTAAGGAATTTGTTTTAGTTGAGTGATAAGGTATAGAAACATAAAACCAAAAGTTGTAAAGAAGTTGTGCAAATAACAGCTCCCAGCTGTGTATCCAATTCTTGCTGTCCTGTTGGCAGGCAGGGCATCCTGGGAAAGGGGTAGGAGCAGGAAGCTGGAACTTAGGTTACTGCCCTGGGGCCCAAGAGCTCAAGGGGCGGTTCTGAAGCACTGAAGACCGCCTGTGCCCTGCAGAGCCTGGCAGCAGCTGGAACCGTCCTGAATGAGAGCAGAGGCAGAAGATGTGCAGGGCGGAGGGGAGTCGGACAGAGTTTATCTGGGAAGGTTCCTAAAGGAGTATGGAGTCGAAGAGAAAATTACCATGAGACTAACTTTGGTGGAGATGGGGGGGTTCTTTTATTTGCATTTTGTTTCTATTCAATGTTCACATTTTATGTATTTATATTAGTGTGGGGGACAGTGTGGACACATATCTGCCACTTACAGAAGTCAGTTCTCTCCTTCCACCATATGGGCCCTAAGGGTAGAACCCAGGTCACCAGGCTTGGCAGCAAGTGCCTTTACCCACTGAGCCATCTCTCCAGCCCCCAGTTTGATTTTATTTTAAATGCAGGGGGAGGGCACACCTTGGCATTCTAAGTAACCATCACAGACTAAAACATTTTCTTTTTGAAAATAATTTTTATTATCATACATTAGTTGTAGCAATAATGGGTTCCATTATGACACTTTCATATGTGTTCAAAATATGCTTTGATCATATTTGTCCTCCCTACTCCCCTCTCATTCCCTCCACTCCCTCAGAGCTCTTTCCTCTTCCCTACTAGTCCTCCTGGTACTTTCCTGTGTGTGTGTTTGTGTGCATGCTTGTGTAGCATGTGTTTGGGTGGTGTATATGTGTGATATGTTGCTTGTGTGTGGTGTGTGTATTTGGCGTGTTTGTATGTAATATGCATATGTGTGTTTGTGTGTGGTGTGTGTATTTGGTGTGTTTGTATGTAATATGCATATGTGTGTTTGTGTGTGGTGTGTGTGTGTGGTATGAGTGTTTGTGTCGTGTATGTGTGTGTGTGTGTGTTGATCCAATGAATTTAACTAGGGTTATTTACAGGACCCCAGGAGGGGGCTATTTATAGGAACATGAGTGACTTTACCAGAAGCCACATCACTGAAGAAAACGTCTCTTCCACCTCCTTAGTTAGCAACCACTAACTACCTAAGGATCCTCAAGGAAGGATGGGGCCTTGTGAGCCTCCCTTCCTCATAAAAGCTAACTCTTGAGGAGATTTTAAAATAAAATTGGAGCCATAAATCGAATGTGGTGGCACATGTTTTTAATCCCAGCACTCGGGAGGCAGAGGCAGGCAGATCTCTGTGAGTTGGAGGCCAGCCTGGCTTACAGAGCGAGTTCCAGGACAGCCAGGACTACACAAAGAAACCCTGCCTCAGAAAGACAAAAAGCAAATAAAAAATAAAATGGAATTGGGGGGATTTTAAGGAACTACTGACCTATGCAAATATTGGGCTGCCGCATAGGGATTTATTGTTTAGTTTTTGAGGTAGGACTTCATGGAGCCTAGCCAGCTCTCTCTGTAGCTAGGGTGACCTGGAACTCCTCCCCCTATCCTTCAAGTAGTAGGAATATAGGCATGTAGCCTCCTGGCAAGGGAGAGAGAATCCTTAAACTGGCCATGAAAATGGCATGGGAACAAGAACTTTGAGCTGGGTCAAGGCCTTGGAAGGCATTAATGTCTTTTATTGGATACAGTAGCCGTAACAGGCTCATAAACGACTAACGAATTTTATACCTGTACAGACAGCTCAGCCAATCGTGTGCAAGCCAGGAACAGCAGCCTGGTGGGTGAGAGGCCTGTCTCTCTGACAGCCGCCCTCTCCCCATACCTGTGGCACTCCCTCCGTCCCTCTGTCAGATGCTTTGGAGCACTCACAGCCGTGGGGTCTGTGCTTTCCCAGCTGCGGTTCTCAGACCCCAGATGAAGTCGCCTGGGTTTTACAGTGTCTGAGCTTGAACTCTTCAGGAGGACGTGGAGAATGTGTGAAATAGAAGACAAGAAAGAAAGAGGATGAGTCTGACCCTGCTGTCCCCCCCCCCCCCGCTCATCTGCTCATCTTCTAGATCCGCTTCCATCACCTCTGCACGTCCTCCTCTGGTCTCTCAGTTACCCCCTGCAGAGTCCATCCCCTAGCATCCCAAGGCCGCTGGGATAGCTCCACCCAAAGCCTCGTACAGTAGAGCCTCCAACAGATGTAGGAAGACTGAGCACAGACTCAGTGTGGGATGTTCACCTCACTCCTGCTTACTTTCTTCTCTATTTTACTATAGTATAAATTATACAGGATAAAATGCCGACTTCCTAAGTGTACAGCCCAGTAAGCTTCTACAGATGCTTCTAATGGGTAATGTGGGGGTAAAGGGAGATTCCCTCCGTCCTTTGAAAGCTTGCTAGAATAAACTGAGGAACATTAAATGGGATAAAAAGTTGAACCCCCACATGGGTGAAATCACAAGGGTGTGATAACTTACCCAAACGACATCACTTGGAAGCTTAGGTGTCTCTTTCTATAGAGGAGGAGAGAGTAGACACATTTAGACAATTTTAAGAGCTTTTTAAGGGATTATAAGGAAGTATCTGGTTCTGGAGTTCAAATGGGCACAAGGACAGTTGCTATTCTGTGTGTGTTCTGGTCCCTAGTCTTTTGAGATGGACAATGGGTTCCCTTTGTAATCTGGCCTTATTGCTGATAAGGGATTTCCACAGAGCTCTCTCCCTGTGCTTAGGGGAGAGGGGCAGGGAAGGTTTCAGGGAAGGCTGGGGGTTTAGCTCAGGAACAGAACATGCATGTAGCATGGAGTGGGGATTGCCTTAACAAATCTCAAGGGCTAGCTGTAGAGAGTGTGAGGCAGAGTGGCACACCAGATGGATAATGCCCTGAGCTTGCTCCTCAGCACCAAATGGGGAACAGACAGGCAGACAGAAACAAAAGATGGAAAGAGAAAGAAAAAAGGAAAGGGGGTAAAGAGGGGAAGAGAGGGGAAAGGGAAGGGGAGAGGTAGGAAGGGAAAGGGAGAAGAAAGAAAAGTACAGACTACAGGGTCCTGATTTCAAACTCTTTAAGACTTTTGCTTTCTGTTTAACTCGAATTGCTCAGCTTGCCAAAAAAATGCAATATATTGGAGGTATCCTCTAAAAGTCAACAGCAATTTCTATTCAGACCAAACTATAAAATATTTTTATCATCCCAGACACTGGGTTGCTCCCAGTTATCAGGGTCATGGCCATTGTGGCAGAGAAGCCAGCTGGTAGGTAGGGCAAGGCAGTTGGAATGCACCATCTGGAAAAATCATGAAGAGCTCCAGGTAACCTGGTTGGAGAAGTGAAATCCCCATGCATCCAGATCACATGTTGGAAGGAGTAACAGGTGCAGAGCAGGAGGGTCATTCTGTGTGAGGCTTTGGGGAACGGCTAGCTACAAGAAGGACATTTCGGCTCAGTGGAAGACAGCCTACCCAAGAGCTGACTCACGATGGAAGCTGGTGTCTAGGAAATGACAAGCAGGAGCTGGAAAGATGGCTCAGCAGTTCAGAGCACAGAGGACCCATATCGGATTCCCAGCACCCACACGGTGTCTCACAACTATCTGTAACTCCAGTTCCAGGTGATCTGACACCCTCTTCTGACCTCCACCAGCACCAGGCGTGCACATGGTGCACAGACATACATACGGGCAAGTCATACATAAAATAAATAAATCTTTTGTTTGTTTGTTTGTTTGTTTTTTGAGACAGGGTTTCTCTGTAGCTTTGGAGCCTGACCTGGAACTAGCTCTTGTAGATCAGGCTGGCCTAGAACTCACAAAGATCCACCTGCCTCTGCCTCCCGAGTGCTGGAATTAAAGGCGTGCGCCACCACCGCCTGGCCAATAAATAAATCTTTAAAAACATTAACAATGAGAAGAAAATGGCAAGCAAAGTCTCCATCAGTAGAAGTGTCAGTCAGGAACAAAGCAGTCAAGCTATCACTGGGACAATGGGAGGAGGCCGGAGTCTGAACTCGAGGTCACCCTCCCCACTTCTGAGCTCCATGGCTCTAAAATGTTGCAGCAATGGCTGAGAGGACTCAAATGCTTGTGATGATGACATTTTTTTCTAGATGGTAACTTTGTACTTTATAACAAGTACTGCAAAGCCCACCCTTACTACCATTAAGCTAGTCCTTGCCATTATCACAGAGTGACTGAGACAGCGAGACACTAGAGCCTTCCTCTGATGAATACAGCTCAGGACAGGATGGAACAGGTATGGGGTAGCATTTTGAGGCCATGTGCCTGCAAGCGAAGTTGACGGTCTACACTTCATGCCAAGTCGCCATGGGTGTCACTCAGCCAAACACTGTCTGGGAACTTTCAGTCCTGGTACCCCTAGATACAAGCGGGAAAGATGTCTCTTCCTCCACCGCTATTAGAACACATGGCAAAAAAGACACTGAAGGGGCTTACTGCTCTGCTCCTAGATTCTGGTCCAGGCACATCCTGGCTCCCTCAGAGGGGGACCACACACAACCATCCAGGGCTACTGAGGTCTGCAGCAGGGTCCTGGAGCATAAACAAGCCCCTCCACCCCATGCAGACCTTTTCAAGAAAGAGAACTCTAGAGGATTATCTCAGAATTACTCTAGAAGTCCTAGGGTTTCTGTCCTCCCTCACTGCACTGGAAAGAAATAGTCTTGAACAGAGCCTGGTCTTCCTGCATGTCACACCTGCTACAGGACAGGTGCTGGTGTTGCCCTCCTATCCCCAGGCTTAGAGTGGAGAAGACCTAAGTTTCTAAGACTGGGGATACTTATCTACCATGCTGTAGGCCTTAGAATCAATGCCAGAACCTAAAAGCAGCAAAACGAAGGTCCAAGTTTCTAGGGGCGGGAAAGGGTTACAAATGAAAGCCACAAGAAAACAATGTACACACAAGACTACTTTTTCTCTTGGGGTGGGGTAGAGGGAGGCACTGGCAGACCCTCGAAGTCCACCTGCAGCACCCCTAGGATCAATTGAAGAGGATTCAGGTCTCCAAGAGGCAAGGCTGCCGTGTGGGGTTCGTGGAGGGTTTGGCGCTAGCCGGCAGGTTGTGCCCGGGTGGGTTCCAGCCCGGGCCCCGGGGACTCGAGGCAAGGCGGGGCGAGGCGGGGCGGTCCCCGCGGCGGGACACGTGCGTCCACAGCGCCCCCGACCGCCGGGCGTCCCCGCGTTGGCCGAGGGCGGGGCAGCCGCTTGGCGCTCCCCTCCTCTCTTCTCCTCCCGCCCGGCCTCCTGTCGACCGCCGCACTCGGCCCTGGGCTCGCTGCGAGCAGCCGGCCGAGTCATGGGTTGCGACGGCCGGGTGTCGGAGCTGCTCCGCCGCAACCTGCAGCCCACGCTCACCTACTGGAGCGTCTTCTTCAGCTTTGGCCTGTGCATCGCCTTCCTGGGGCCCACGCTGCTGGACCTGCGCTGCCAAACGCACAGCTCGCTGCCCCAGATCTCCTGGGTCTTCTTCTCGCAGCAGCTCTGCCTCCTGCTGGGCAGCGCCCTCGGGGGCGTCTTCAAGAGGACGTGAGTGTCGCGCCCGCGCGCCCCTCCACATCCCCGCAGCTGCGACCACCTGCCCTACTGGGCTGGGTCTTAGCCCAGGGGCTGCTTCCCTCCCCCACCACAAGCTCTCCCGGAAAACTCTCCCGGGACTGAAGGTGACTTCTGGGCTATGTATTTGCCTTCACTCACCCCTGAGAGAGCTTAAAACCGTTCCGCCCTCGCTCTCCATGCCCACCAGCCAAGAAGTGATGGAATGTGCAGAGATGCATAGGACCCTTATTTCGCGGCTCCTCTTGAGATTTTTGTAGCCCCAGCACTGGAGGTGGAATTGGCACTGAGATGGGAAGACAGTTGGTGGTGCCAGTTCAGGGAGCAGTTCTCGGTGACAGGACTGGCCTGTGGGTTTGAACAGGCACCCATTGTTGGCTCTACTAATAGTAGCTCCACATCAATTGGCACAGGTGGTGAGGCCCCTGGGGTCTCCTGAGGGAGCCAGGACACGGTTGCGGCGCTGGCCTGCGGAGGTTAAGCCCTTAGGCCTCTGAGACTCGTATAGCGAGGGCCAGGTAGAGAAACATAAAGCTTCTCATCCATTCTCTATCTCTGATGCCCAGGGTGCCCCTCTGTACTCCTCTACCTTGTTACTTCTCCCTGGCCTCTGCCAGGACAGAGCTCTGATCTCTCTCTGCCACTCAGAATGACACCCTTTGGGTGCCACGCAGAGTATTATTGTCCTGGCTAACTGTATAGGAGCCCCTCTTCTAGAAGGGCAGCCTTCCTTCTCTGTTCAGCCAGGAGCAGAGAGAGACCTAGAGCTGAGGCTGCTATGTGGGCCTCCTCATTCCACCTGGACCGTAAAACCACCGTTGGGAGGTCTATCGCAAAATAAGTCATTAAAAAAAACGGGTGTAGGGGCCATTCTGGGCCCGAAGGCTCTAAGTGCTTAATCCTCCAACTGTGTGTGCAGCGGTGGGAAGATGCAGTACTGATGTCAACATAAAGTGGACCCCAGTCAAAGCCATCCAGAGCCTGCCATACCTCAGTAATTGGAAAGTGACGGTTTTCATTTCCCCCATATTCTCTTGCAAATGCAAGAATTTTCCGAAGAAAGTCTTGTACCTATCAGTGTTTTTTTGTTTTGTTTTGTTTTTTGTTGTTGTTTTTTGGTTTTGGGGTTTTTTTTTGTGTGTGTGTGTGGGTTTGGGATAGGATCAGATATACAGGAATTTTAAAGACCTGTTCAACCTAGAAAATTAATGAAAAGAAAGAGGGACTATCTCTGATGGTCAGAGGAGGGGAGTCTGTTGTTGTGTGGGGGTGCTGGGTGTGAAACCCACGGATGCATGTGTGTCAGGCAAGCTCCCTGCTGCTGGGCCACACTCCTGACCCTCACAGATGTTCTCTTGTGTTGCGCTAACTTGGAGAAGCTCTCCTTCCTAGAACATTTTAGGAATACATGTAGTGCAAACAGGAAGGTGAATGAGGATCATTCTAAGTGACAGGTTGGCTAGCCTGCTTTTCTGAAATGGGAAGACATACACACCCAACGGGGCCAGCTCTCCCTGGCTTTGCTCCTGTCTCTAGGTCCCTTATCCACCAGGGCTCGGAATAGGCAGCAGGAAACCACGGCAATGTCAACAATAGTTACTAAGCCATTGTCCAAAAGGCCTGTGCCAGGGCTATTCTTAGTTCTTGTATCAACCCATTTAATTTTCACTAGAGCCCTGCAAAGTAATAATATTGTCTCTGTTTTATACATGAGGAAGCAGAGGCATAAAGTGGTTATGAAATTCACCTAGGTGTGATAATCCCAGCTTTCCGGAGGCTGAGTCAGGAGAACCTTGAGTTGAAGGCCAGCCTGGGCTACGTAGCAAGACCTTTTCTCAAGCAACCAAAACAAAACAAAACAAAAAAAGGAAAAAGAAAAGAAAGGAAGCAGGGAAGGGGGACTTTGTCCCACATTGCATAGTTCTGGGGTTCGCATGTGGGCATTTGTCCGTAGTCCCAGGTGCCTTGGAAGGGGCTCCCGCTCTGTTGTGACTGCTCTATTGCTAAGGTTTGTGCAGGAGATAGAGATGCATAGATATCCTGTCGGTCTTCATGAGCTGAGTTTTCTTGAGCTCTGACAGTGCCAGGGAAGGCAATGTGGACCCCTGGGCTCTTCTAGAGCCAGGCAGGGCTCTTGGGGTTGGCCTTTAAATTCTGAGTCTCAGCCCTCACAGCTTCAAGACCAAATGTCACCAAGAACTGTTTTCTTTGATACAGAGCAAAGCAGGGTTCTGGTGGGGAAGAAAGGAAGATTCTGAGTGTCTGCAGTGATGACCCCCACCTGGCTAAGTCTGAGCAGTCTCCCCATTCCCACTCCCAAGTGAACAGAAGCCCAGCCAATCCTGATGTGGCCTCTAATGTGGGGAGCACAACCTCCCCTTCTGTTGAAATGCTAATGTCCCTGCAAGGAAGTGCTTTTCAGCTTAAATGATTAGCAGTCAGTGTACCAGGCTGGCACTCAGAATGGGGGATTGCCTTAACAAATCTCAGGGGCCAGCTGTAGAGAGGGCGTGGGGGGGGTGACACACAGATGCTTTGCTTTAGGGTTCTGCTTAGGACCTATCTCCTGCCTAATCTGAGGACTCTGGGCCACGGGGAGCCTTCTAGAAGCCTCCATAGTGCAAGCAAGCGTTGGAGTGGGACCTCAGGGCAACACCAGCCTTCCTCCCCTACCCTTAGCAGGCCATCTGCAGGGCCAGCAGAGGAGGAACAGCCACTGGAACCTGAACTGGAGCTTCCCTAGGAAAATCTTGTTTAGCACAAAGAGGAAATCTAGGAGAAGAGACATAGAAAGCTAGCAGGGTGAGGAGGCATGTGATTGACAGGACAGGTAAGGGGTATTTAGACAAAAGTTTTTTTCTGGTTTGTTGGGACCTGTCTAACCACCCCGGTCAGCTGGGAAACCCCCTTATCTCAGGACGATCTAAGATCTCCAGCATCTCCTTGGCTTCTCCCCTGCACTAAGTGGTCGAGGGCTTGATAGCTACACATGCCAATTGACACTTCCCTTATCTATCTTTTTAAGTCTAAGTCCCTCTTATCATCAAGTCTCCTGCTGCCTAGACCCAGCTAAAAAATCCCTCCTGCAAACCCTTATAGCAAACTGAGTCTTCACCCTTTCCTCATAGCCAGCTCCAAGTCCACTTGCATCTCAAGTCACTGGCCCCTTGCAGACCCTGGAACTAAACACCTCCAGTTCCCCTCTCTGGGCTGGGCTCTGATTGACCTCACTTCCAGAAGCCTCTGTTTGTCCCTTCAACAGCTTGTCCACCATGTGCCAGAGTCCTACTGGGAGTTCAACACCAGAAAGGTTCTTGTTTAAAAACATCTGAAAGCCAGGCATAGGGGTGTAAGCCTATAGTCCCAGTCCTTGGGAGATGGAGACAGGAGAATCGAGATTCATAGTTATCCTTCACTACATAAGGTATTTGAGGCCAGCCTAGACTACCTGAGAACTTGTGTCAATCTAAATAAGACAAGAGCAAAGCTTCAGCATGGAGTTACCATGAACCCAACAGTTCTGCTCCTCAGTCTATGCTCAAGAGAAGGGAAAACATTTGCCCACACCAAAATGTATTCCTGGATGTGCACAACAACATTACTCATAATAAATAAGTAGAAATAAACTAGATGTTCACAAGTAGGTGGTCAGGTAAATGAAATGATGCATAAATAAAGGGGCAGGAGGATTGTGAGTTCTAGGAAAACTTTGGCTATATAGTGAGACTCTGTCTTACAAAGACAATAAGCAAACCTCAAAACTTAAGCTATGGTAATGGGTTCACTACTCACGATATGAATAAAAACAAACATTGAGTTATACACTTAAATAGTTGAATTTATAGTACAGAAACCATATATAAAAGTTTTAATTAAAGCATCTCAGAACTTATCCCATGAAGTAATTCATTCATCAACAAATGCTCCTTGAGCCACGCTCTGTTTCAGGGGTGAGGGCTCCAGACAAGGTCCCTGCTCTTCCTAAATGTCCATTCTGGAAGGCGACGTGTGACAGTGAGATAGCACGAAGAGAGGGTGACGGAGCTGTGGGCTACTTTAGCTAGGTGCTCAGGGCAGGCCACTTTGGGGAGGTGACATTAAGAACTGGCCAGGTGGATCTCTGTGAGTTCAAGGCCAGCCTGGTCTGCAGTGTGAGTTCCAGGACAACCAAGACTGTTTCACAGAGAAACCCTATCTCGAAAAACCAAAAAAGAAAAAAAAGAAAGAAAGAAAGGAAAAAGAACTGGCCCTTGAGAAACAGGTCAGGTATGTCAGGAACTGGGGGAGAGGTGTCTAGGCAGACAGACCTAAGGTTTAGCTCCAGGCACTTCGCAAACGTTCAGCATCCAGAGAGACACTGGGGCAGGGTGCAGCCACAGCCTGGGTCCAACAGGGCAGTCCTGCCTCCCCAACATGGGGCTATGAACATCCATATGGAGGCTTGAGGTGACTGAGGAATAGGGAGCCCTTCTTGCCCCCACCAGCCTGGCTTGAGAGAAAATTGCCAACTGATCCTAGTTCCTGAAAGGACTTTCTGTCCCTCAAGGTAGGTAGGTGAGGCTTCTCCTGGGACTTCCACCAATCTGTCCCCCATCCCTTCCCTGGGTCTTCTATAGAAAGAGATGGGTCCACCGGAACCCAGAAAGGTGAGGTCCTGAGCATCTTGCGACGGAGAGGGAGTTCCTGAGGAGAACGACGGTATCCCAGACCCTGGGGTGACTCCAGGCAGCGTGGAATTAGGGCCTCAGCAGAATTCTTCCCCAGCTGCAGACAAGAGCAGGAGTGGGCCCTGCCTGTAAAGAGCCATGCAGTCTTTTCACGGCACCAGGCGCCCAAGGCAGGGACACCCCAAGGCAGGGACACACCAAGGTGGTCACACGTGTACCTGGCAACCCTGAGAGGGTTAGAGCAGCTCACTCAAGGTCACAGAGCCAAAGTGGCCCAGCAGGCAATGCCGTCATGATCACAACCAACTTGAAGGAGGACGCCAGGCCCCTCCTTCTGTCCACTCCCATTTACTGCTTCCTGTGAAGTCATTAATAAGTAACTTGACCATTTATCAGGCTTTCTGGCATATGTTTCTTAGGCCCTGGAGGAAAGAGATTCATTTAACATTCACGTCTGAGTTCCAGTGGAGGGCAGGTCAATGGCGCTCTGCTGGATGTTAGCCTCAGTTGGGCGTCAAGCCCCTGGGCTCAGTTCGGCACTACTGTCTTCCCATCTAGACCTCAGCTTCCTGGTCTTTAAGGTGAGAAGGTCCCTTCCGAGCTGCTCTCACTGGTGCACACCGTGTGGCCAGGAGGTGGGCTCCTGGGACATTCCTGGATCAGCCTACGAGGATCACTCACGAGAAAGGTGGGAAGGCGCCCAGAGCTGGCACTGGTCCCAGCCCTCTTCTCGCTGGCACATATCCTGGGCCCTGCACTGATGCTGAGGAAGCCCAGCGCTGCAAGGAGGGATGAGAACTGGAGAGGGGACTGCACGAGGCCTTAAGATGGAGCACTTGGCTAGCCTCAGTTAGAGGGGAGGAAACCGAGACTCAAGAGGGGAGAGGTAGTAACTTGCCATGGGTCACACTTTGGGCAGAATCAGAGGCGAGCCTCGAACCAAGTGTTTTCATCACACAGTCCACTGCATCTTTGATGTTTAAATCTTTTTAACATTATTACTCTGTAATCTTCAGTTACCCGCCTTCCTGAAAGGGATTTAAAATAGGCAGTGCATATACTTTAGCCTAGCCCTGGGAGCCACTTTACATTCTAAAGGATTTCTGGAATGTCTACACACCTGCAACACCTGCAAGAGTGAACCGCTGGTCTACTCCCTTCCAGACTCTGGTAGCCAGCTTAGACTCCAACCACAGCCCAAGTCCTGGCAGGAGACCGAGGGAAGGGATTTTCCATGTCCGCTTCCTCCTAGCCTGGGTTCACTCATGAGTCAAATGGGCACAAGCATGAGGTCCACCTCCCAGTATGCTCAGCTCACGTGTACTAAAAGTCTGTACCACTGTGAATGAATGTCGGTGGCTTTTGCACACATGGCAACACCAGGCGTTACCCATCCTTCCCTTTCCTACCTCCCCGTGGGTTTCTTCTGTCACAGCTTATTGGTCTTAGATTCCATGCCCTCAGGATTTTGCGACAAGCCTGAGGGGACCACTTCCACACAAGCCGTACCCCAGGACACCTGCTAGACACACACTAGGCACACAGTGTAGCCACTCTCCCAGGTCTTATCCAATTATTTGGTTTCTTTTGCGTTTTTGATAAATGGTTTCTTGCTGTGTAGCCCAGCCTGTGCTGAACTTTCCATCTTCCTCCTTGTACCTCAGAGTGCTAGGAGAGCAGCCATGTGCAATGGGTTAATTCCTCAGAGATTACTTGTACTTGACCTGTGAGTGAGGTAGCGGTAACGGGTTGGTAAAGGTACATATAGAAGTGACCTTGCTATTCCTGAAGTTGGTCTGCAAGTGGTTGCCTGCCTGTCTCAGACAAGGAAAGGAAGTGTGGGAGGAGAGAGAAAGGGTGGAAAGTTAAGGTCTACCATTTTCATCAAGCCTTGTTTGCATAGGCATCTCCTCTGAACTGGGTCCAGAGGAAGAGGCCAATGAGATGTGGTATCACAGAGCAGGAAGCAGGAACACAAGCAAGCACCGGAGTAAGGTAGCCGGCTGGTCAGGGCTGGGGACTGTCAGAGCAGGGACCAAGGGACAGCTGCAAGACTGCAGCCACATTGCAGCCACCTTCCCTCGATCCTCTTCAGTTGAGCCTTGAAGCAAGTCTACCCCCAGGTTCTGAGTGGGAACAGACAGGGGTCATGAACAGTAATCTCCTCAGCAGATCAGCCTGGAAATGAGAAAATAACAAAATAATGAACTGCTGCTATCAACAGAACTCCTCTGATAAAGGCTTTAATCAGATGCAAGAAGATGAGGTGGCTGAGTGCCAGGGGGATCAGAGTCGAGTGCTGGCAAAAGACAGTCTGTTCCACCTCTGGGGGTCCCCTCTGCTCTTCCAGTGTTCTGGAATCACCCCTCTCTCTTTTTATAATCTTTCACAGCCTCCAGAACCTTCTTGCTGTCCCAAGCTCTTCCCCTAACACATCCCATTAGCCTATAGAGTGGTCCTAAACACACAAGCCTGATCCTTTCCTCTAGGCGTTTGGTTATAAGGTAGAACTCCCTGCCAAAAGGATCTTGGCATCCATCTCTCAGGGGGATAGCCCTCCGCATGTTCTGACGTCTGTCTGAACCGGGAACTGCTCAGACTGGTCTCCGTAGGGATAGCCCCTGACCTCTGTCCTTGAAGAGGCGTACTGAATTGACCAGATTCTGTGCTGCAGCTTTGCTCCTGGCAGCTTGGCTCTGCCTGGAAAGACAGCTCTTGTCAATTCCTGCGTGAAGGGCACTCGTGGCTTACCTGGCCCTACTCTTGCCCAGCTGAGGACCCCAGACTCACACTCATCCTGGGCCTCATCTGTAGATGTCCCTTGAAGATGCTCAAAGGAGCCTCCCTGAGAGGGACAGGAATATTGTCTCATAGAATTGCTTAAAGTGAATAGTTTAAGGTTTTAGCAACATAACGTGATAGCTGAGCTTAGTGAGCGCCAGTACAACATCCGGCGTACTCATGGCAGCCATGAGAGGCTATTGCTGCACTGAGGACGCATGCTTACTCATCCACCTGCCTACAGCCCACAGCCTGTGAGCAGCTCCCTTCCCGCTGGTAGCAGAGCAACGGCAAGGAGCGGGGGCCTTCCGGGGAGGCTCTGGGCTCCTCTGCTGACTCCAGCTCTCCCCTGCCCAGCCTAGCCCAATCGTTATGGGCCCTCTTCACCTCTACCCTGGCCATCTCCCTGGTATTTGCTGTCATCCCCTTCTGCCATGATGTGAAGGTATTGGCCTCGGTCATAGCGCTGGCAGGCCTAGCCATGGGCTGCATCGACACGGTGGCCAACATGCAGCTGGTGAGGATATACCAGAAGGACTCAGCCTTCTTCCTTCAGGTGAGCTGCACAGGGGGAGGCTGGGTAGTGGGCAGGGCGTAGGGAGCTCCCAGGCCCTCCTCAGGGATGGTGGTGGCTCAGCCTGTCCTGATCACTTACTAGCTGGGCCACACACCATCAGTAACCTAATACCTGGGTTTGGCTTTCTCCCTCTCTCCAGGGGTGACCTCTGCCTGCCTTGTTGTCCTCTCCCAGGAATCCTGATGTTAACTAAAGTTCTCTAACATGGAAAGGCAGTGTTACTGAGGGCTCACTGTCCATTCTCACATCTCTCTCCTCCTCTCCTCTTTCCTTCCAGTCACCCAGCATTTGTGAATGTTACCAAGTACCCAAGGAAGCAGACTAAGGGAAGAGAGTTAATTTGGGCTTGCAGTTCAGGGGGATGCAGTCTACCAAGGGGGCGGGGAGGAATGGTGTGGTCAGGAGTGGCTCAGTCCTTGGCACCAACCAGGGAACAGAGAGGGGAGTGCCAGGTTTTGGCTGTCTCCTTTTCCTTTTGTGACTCAGACTCAGCCTCAGCCCCCGCAGCTGATGGAATGGGGTCACCCATATTTGGGGTGGGTCTTTCCTCATTAGTTAAGCCTCCCTGGAAATGCCTTCACAGACATCCCCAGAAGGGTGCTTTCCTAGTGCCCCAGATGTGTCTTAATCCAAACAAGCTGGTGAAACTGACCACCGTAACAGGCACAGCACCAATGCCAATAAAGTTGGGGAAGTAAGAGGGAGAGGAAGGGTTGACCCCTGCCACACCAGTTACCCCAGGTATCAAGTATGGTGCAAGGGGGCTTTTCTCGACGTTCTTCCTTCTCTCTCCTGCTTCCTGAGTCTTCTTCCCAACTGCAGGGCCAGGCAGGGGGACCCTGGCTGGGACACAAGGTAAAGGTGAGGGGTGCTCTGGAAGCAAGTCCTGAAGCAGGCTGAGTGGTACCCACCCCCCACCCAGGTCCTCCATTTCTTCGTGGGCTTTGGTGCTCTGCTGAGCCCCCTGATTGCTGATCCCTTCCTGTCAGAGGCCAACTGCTTTCCTGCTAATGGCACAGCCAATGCCTCCTCCAGAAGCCACCTGTTCCATGCATCCCCGGTCCTGGGCCAGCATCATGCAGCAACCCAGCCTTCGTCAAACCAGACGATCCCTAGGCCGCCCCCAAAGGATTCGACAGAGAACCACGTATCCTATGCCTTCTGGATCATGGCTCTCATCAACGTAAGTGTCACTGGTGCATGTAGGGTGAGGAGCTGGGGGACAATGCATGCCTCCCAGTCCAGCCTCCCAGCACAGAATCTTCAGACCCAAGAAACCTGCCAGGGCCCGAGGTGCGTAGTCAGGAGAGAGAAGTCACCTGTAGGGATCATCTCCAAAGTCCCTCACTGTGACTCTGTGTTGGCAGTTCTCAAGAAAGGAAGGCCGTGGCTATGTTTCCACGGTGAAAATCAGAATCAGCTTCCAAGTTCTCTGAAGTCTGTGGAAAACCGTTTCTGTTCCTCCATGACCAAGAGGCCATGGCAGATAGTGGCTTCTTCTGTGGGATCCTTCATCACTGATGGGGATCTCCTGGGCCCTGTGCCTTGAGTTCCTGCTTCCTGTGGTAGAAACAGCAGAGAGACTGTCCTCGTTTGGTTTGTTTCTGTGACTGTGATAAAACACCAAAAGCAGCTTAAGGGAGAAAAGGTTTATTTTGGCTTACGCTTTACAGTCCATGATGGAGGGAAGCCAGGGCAGGAACCTGGAGGCAGGAACTGAAGCGGAAGCCATGGAGGAACACTGCTTGCTGCCTTGCTCCCCGTGGCTTATTCAGCTTGCTTTTATTTTTAATAATTTATTTTTATTTTATGTTCTGTGGTGTTTCACCTGCATGTATGTCTGTGTGAGGGTGTCAGAACCCCTGGACCTGGGGTTACTGACATGTGTAAGCTGCTATGTGGGTGGTAGGAATTGAACCGGGGTTCTCTGGAAGAGCAGCCAGTGCTCTCAACTGCGGTGTCGTCATCTACCCAGTCCCCACCCCCAGCTCACTTTTTTAAAGCAACCCAGGACTACCTGCTTAGGGGCAACACCACTCATGTCAAGCATAAATCAAGAAAATGCCCCACAGATGTGACCTCGGGCCAATTTAGGTTCCCTGTTTCCATGTGACTCCAGTTTGGGTCATTAACAAGACACTAAACAGCACAGAGACCACTGATCCGGACCAGCTTAGCCGCTCAGGCCCCTTTCACGCATGTGGCCAAGTCAGCGTTGCTTCTGGCTTCCACCTAGAACCCTCCAGTGCTCTACACCTCAAGAGGATCCCCTGTTAACCCAGGGGAAATTGTTGGTCCCCCACCCACCAGGCTTGGGAATGACCGCTCAAGCCATCTTAATGACCGGGCCTCCTGGTTCTGACCCATCATGGACTGGAAGTGAAGATATTCCAGGTGGCCAATAGCCTGGCTGTGGGAGAGAGTCCCTGGGTGAGCCTCCTCACTTTCGCCCAGGGCCTCTCTGCCATAGGCCTTCCTGATCCTCCAGAGGCCGTTGGCTACTGCACTGCTTCAGAGGAATGCCTGCATATAAAACTGAGAGGGCCCTAAGCCCCGACCATATCAGTGCTGGGCATGCAGAGGGGTAACACCTCTCTGGCCTGAGGTCCTGATAGGGAACTGAGAGAGGCCTAGTCTCAGCAGATCCCTGCTCCTTTCCCTGGGCTGGAAAGTCAGTGATGCCCTCAGCAAGGTACCACTTTTCCTCTCTTCTGTCCCTTTTATACCCATGGCCACTGTTTTGGATCAAGGCAGCTTTGAACTTGTGCCCTCCAAGAGTCCCTGCTTAGGGAGAATCCCTGCTATGACTCTGCATGCAGGAAGCCCTGCATAGGCCCAGGGTCTGTTCTCCCCACAAAGGTGCAGACTGGAGAGGCTGCTTGCTACAAGATTTCTGGGAATTTCCCTATTTGTGTGTGTCTGAACATAAATAGCCCACGGCTGAAGGAATTACAGCAGTGGATGGACTGGCTTCCTTATGCTCACACACATACACACCTGCCTGGCACTGGCTGGTATTCAGGGTGGCACCGGTGTCCCCAAATGGGATTTCTGTAAAAGCGAGGTATATTCCTGCCAGCTAATCTGTTGTGAAGCCTTTCCCTTCACCCACCTCCTTAGGCCTCCCAAGTGCCAGGCCTTGAGTTCAGCTGCTTCCCTTTGGCTTTGTCTCAGGCTTTCTGCTGCTGAGGCTTCTACGCCTGCTTCCTGTTTCCCCAGTTGCTGGAGGGAGGGCTGAGTCTCCCCAGCACAGAGACACAGGTCTCTTGCCATGCAGGCCTCTGTGTGTGGCTTTATAACCTCCAAGGTCTGTTTGAACTTGACCCTGTTGTTGTAAATTGTGAGTTCGGGTTATACTTGGGGTGCCCTGGGCTGATCTTCAACGCCTGCCTTTTGAGTAGCTGAGACTCCAGGTGTGTGGCAACACACCTAACTGTGACCTTGACTGCCTTTTGAGTGTTGAAATAGGCTCTCAAGATCACCATAGGGAGGTGTCAGCATGGGGTTGGGTGACTTTTTGTCTTCAGACTGGTGTGAGCATCTCTACAGCCAGACCAGGAAGAACAGCAGTTAGATTTCATAAAGAGTTTCCTGGTAGTGAAGGTAATTGGGCCTGGGTAGGGACACCTGTGGGAGGCAGTGGCCACTTCTCCAAGCAACCTCAGAAGTAGGAGGAGTTTCCTACTGGGTTAGGGAGCACCTTTGGGACTAAATGGCTCCCTGTGGAGAATAGAGAGCCGGGCAGGGGGAAGGGAAACAGGCACTTTCCCCATGCCTGTGTTTTCTAGCTTAGTCATCTAGCTCCTAACAGAGCTCAGTACCCTCCAAGGATACAGCATCACTCCAGCAGCCCAGAGGTAGGAACATGCAGGCTAGAATCTGAAAGCCAGTGCTGGCTGTGCGGTGGGAACTCTGTATTCTCTCTGTCTAGTTGACCTCCTAGGTCTCCTCCAGTCCTAACAGTATGTGGCTGTTAATAATAATAATAACTTTGAGCCTCGTTTGTCCCATCTGGGAAATGTGATAACAAATCTTTTTAGCACATTTTCCCCACCCCTTAATGGTACCAGGGATAGAACCCAGGAGCCTCATGCTTGATAGACAGGTTCTGTCCACTGAGCCGCATCCTCTGCCCCCTAATTGCACTTTCAAAAACGACATGATGTATATGAGTATTTGCCGAGATACACGTGTCAGTGTATCTCGGGTGCATCTAGTAACTGCGAAGGCCAGAAAACGGTATCGGATCCCCGGGAAGTAGAGTTATAGACAGTTGTGAAGCACCATGTGGGTACTGGGAACTAAATCTAAGCCCTCTGCAAGAACAGCAAGTGCTCTTAACTGCTGAGCCATCTTTCCAGACTGCCACCCCCAGTCACATTGTATAGGGCTGTGACACACAGAAACAAGAGGCACTGTGCTATAGTAGTACTGGGAGTAAGGGTGTTAGTAGTCAGTCACCCAGCACCTGGCCTAAGTAGTCAGGACCCTTGTAAGTCCAGGCCTTGAAAGGCTTCCCTATCTCCTGTGAGAAATAGGTGTGGCCGAGGCCAGCATTGCTCACACCAAGCCTAGATGGTATCCAGATGCCTGGCTCATGCGCTGGCAAAAGGCTCTTTGGTGAGGTGGGCACCTTGGACTGTGAGCCTGCCGCATGGACCACATGTAGCAAGCCAGACCCTCCTGATCCCTCTACTGCCCTCAGCTCCCAGTGCCCCTGGCTGTTCTGTTCCTGCTGTCCAAGGAGCGGCTGCTGACCTGCCCCCAGCGGAAGCCACTGCTCCTGTCTGCAGACGAGCTTGCACTGGAGACCCGGCCTGCTGAGAAGGAAGACACCTCCTCACTGGCCCCCAGGTTTCAGTCACACCCAGGTGCGGGCTCTTGTAATCTATTCTGGCTCCCCTAGAAGCCCCACATCCAGAAGATGAACCTAGACCGCAGGGCTAGGGGTCAGAAACAATCTTTGGTCCTGGCAGTTCTTGTAAGGTAAGTGAGAGACGAAGCTACCTGGCAGAAAGAATGAAAAGGGCAGACTGTCTCCATCCTCTCCACTCTCTCCTGGGTTACCTTAGGGGAGTTAGTTAACCTCTGTGAGCCTGAGTTCCATCAGGAGTGGCAAAGAATAGTGGTTGCTCCTCACAGGTACCTAAAAACTAGAGCAGGTGGAGGCGGCAAGCAGCCCCTACCGACTCCCCTTACTAGACGAACAGAGGGGAGGGAGCAAGGGTTGACTCTCCCCACCCTTCTGTGCCTCCCTCAGGGCAGGAGGACCTGTTCAGCTGCTGTCAGAGGACGAACTTCCGGGGTGCCCCGTGCTCTTTCTTTGCCATCCACATCACAGCCGCTCTGGTCCTCTTCATGACGGACGGGATGATGGTGAGCCTTCCTCCAAAGGCATGCTCTACTGAGAGGCTTCTACCCTGCTACCCGATCTGGACTGGCAAGAAGATAAAAGCACAAGGGGTCCGCAGAACTTCGCCTTCAGAGCAATGAACCAGTGTCCTGCCCATCTCCCACGGTTCCCACAGCTGTGAGAACCAGGAGTCTGTTCTGTTCTCACCAATTGGTTTTATTGGTGAATTCTAGAAAGGGGCCTGTCTGGTGTTTTGTTTGTTTTATTTCCAATTCTATGTGGCCCAAGATTTTTCAGTTTTAGTTGCTTTGCTCTGTTTTGGCCAAGATCAAATGTAGCCTAGGCTGGCTTTGAACTCTCGGTCCTTCTCCCAAAAGCACCATGCCTGACTGTGACCCACAGTTTTGAAAGCTCACAGCCCTGTTTATATAGTGAGAGGCCACACTACATAAACTCCAGTGTGCTCAGGGTCTTGGCATGTGCTGTCAATGGGGCATCACAAGCTAATGTCATAAACAAGCCACACTCCAGCCCATCTGTCCATCCAATGGGTGACTCTGTTAACTCTTATTTAGTGCCCTTTCCAGAAGTCTTCTAGGTTAGGGAAGTCTTGATTGGCTGAATGACTGCTGTAGGAGGGGCATTCCTAAGAGAAGGCCCTATTCACAAGCCCCAGCCCACAGCACACTGCTCTAGGGTGAATGTGGACTCCTCTCCTCCTCTCTTTCTTTCATCTGTAAAGTAAGAGGTTAAGCCCTTTTCCTTCTAGCCAGGTCTGTCTGCCCAAGCCCTGTGGGGATTCCCTATGGGGACCTAGTGACATCTCAGGTGCCGTAGGTGACACCATTTCTGTCCTCAGCTTGGGTGTGAGTGTACCACATGATCTTAGCTCCCAGGGCATCTTGGGCCAAGCCCTCCCCAGCCTGTCCCAGCTGAGGCATGGCGTGCTCAGTAAGGCTTGCTCTCTCCACTCCCCACACAGGGTGCTTATTCCGCCTTTGTGTATAGCTATGCCGTGGAGAAGCCACTGTCTGTCGGACACAAGATGGCTGGTTACCTCCCCAGCCTCTTCTGGGGCTTCGTCACCCTGGGCCGGCTCATCTCCATCCCTGTCTCCTCAAGGATGAGGCCAGCCACCATGGTGTTCGTCAACGTGGTAAGTGGCCAAGCGGCCGCCTTTCCCTTCTTAGGAACTCAGACTTTTGTTTATTCCTGCCCTTACCACTGCCCAATGGAGTGGTAGAAATGGAGGAGGGGAGATGCTGGCAAGGGAGGATGGAGATCAAGGAAGAGGAACCTGCTGTGTATCCTTGGCAGAGTTCCTTCCTCTGTCTGGGCCTCTGATTTTACATCCTTAAACACCTCAACAGAAGAGACAGTGGGTGATTACTATGGCATGGAAAGTAGTCCCTAGCTGACTTCTGCCGGGATTATGAGGGATATAGGTCTCAGCCTTGGTCCTTCCTGCACTTCTCACTGTCCCCCGGCTATTCAGAGCCCTCTCTCCAGGAGAGCAAGGCTTTGGAGTCAATGCTTCTGGCCTGATTTAGGATTTGCCTTTGGCAACTCTCCAGGAGAGTCTTGGGTGGCCAGACTAGAATGTAGCCAGGCAAAGGAACTAGCTTGGCTGGGAACAGGGTCTGGGCCAAGCAATAGATAAAGGTTCGTGTCTTGATGTATGTCCATGTCACCATCTATGACAAAGGACTCCAGATGACAGAACCCTTAGGGTACATCTTGGTCAAACTTCCCCTGAGTCTTGGATCACTTCTGCAACATCCCTGCCAGTCTCCATTTTCAAACCTCCAGGGATTGGGAACGCGCTGCTTTTCTTAGGAAACCCACTGAAAGAAAGCACCTCCTAAGCTGGAGTGACGGCTCAGTGGTCAAGAGTACTGGCTGCCCTTCCAGGACCCAGGCTCAATGTCTAGTACCCATAGGATGACTAACAACTGTCTGCAAATCCAGGTCCAGGGGATCTAACGCCCTCTTGTGTCCTCCTCAGGCATTGTACACATTTGGTGCACATATATGCAAGCAAAATACCCATACACATAACATTTAACAACAACAACAACAAAAAAAAAAGCCTAAAGAAAGAAACAAAGAAAGACTTCCCAGCTAGGTGTGGTGGTGGTGCACCCCCACAGTCCCAGCACTTGGGAGGTGACAGAAGGATTAAGTTCAAGGTCAGCCTGGGCCACGGAGAGGGAACTCACCTATGAATAAACAAGCAGCAATTAAAATGCTTCTGACCGTAGTCAGGGAGAGGTTGTTCACTCCTGCAGAATAGTTGAGAGAGGGCAGAACTAGGCAGAAATGTTCTCTGACATTTCATGGGGCAGGGTGGACAGGACTTCTGAATGAAGGAGGAAGAAAACAGGATTCAAGGAGGGGGCTAGAGCGACCACATGGATGGGGCCTTCCATCACTACAGTGACATGCGTATGGTAACTATAAAGAGAAAGGGGTTAGTCTGGCTCATGATCTAGTCTATGGGGTGCTGGATGGCACAGGCTGGAATAGGGCTGGGCATATTGTTAGTGTCATAAGCCAGGGAAAAGGACAGAAGGAAGGGTAGGCCACAGTCCCTTCCAACGACATGGCCCCAGTGACCTAGGGAGTTCCCACAGGCTCAGGGTCCTACCGCCTGTAAGTACCCTAAAATACCCTAAAGACCCAGCCTTTACCTGTGGGTCTTCTGAAATCCAAATGACGACATGGAAGTGTTCCCCCGCCCCCTCAGAGCTAAGTATTTCCTTTGCTCATTTCCTGTGCGTAAAGTCATCTTTGATGGCATCTTGAGGTGACTCTTTGCGCTAGTCTTTAACCGGTACACAGTAGCAGCTGACCACCCTGGGGGTTTTCCGCAGCCCACCAATCCTCTCCTATCTCCTAGGCATCAGGCTGATGTGCCCAGCCTCAAAGGCTTCACCACCTTGACGAACGAACGCAGCTCCTCACAGTTAGGTGCATGCACACAAAAAGGCACTTGGCGCTAGTCAGAGGCTTTCACAGCTTCATGAGTTCCAAGTGTTGGGCCACCAGGGGTCAGGATGGTTTTCAGCACCTCTTGTTAAGCGCCACCAATGTTGAGCAGACTCCAGAACAATGCCTGCTTTGTTTCTGAGTTACATGCGGTGTGGAGTCTTTTTGGGGGAGGGAGGTTGCTAAGGATGTGCTAGACTACTGGGCTATACCAGCCCCTAGAGCCAACTCCTAAACAGGACTGGTGGACAGCAGAGAATGAGTAGGGTTTTCAGTTAGTTGCTGGGCAGAGACAGACAGGCAGTGGAATCTCCGAGTTCAGTGGGGATCACACAGTGGTCCGGGGGATGGCTGTGTCTGTGGAGCAGTTTCTTAAGTGTGTCTGGATTTTCTGGACCAACATCATGGTTGTAAGGATAGTAAGTGTCCCTAGCATGGAGACATTTGAACCTTGTGACTGCAGCAAATGGGATGTGAATGGAGACCCCACAATAGAATTCTGGTCATGCTCAGGAACTGAGCAGAGCGGAAGAAAGAATAAACAGAGCTGTGGGGTCATCGTGCCAAAGAAATGTGTTATATTTGGAACCATAGATAAACCTGTGACTTCTGCTCTTTTTTTGTTTGTTTGTTTTTGTTTTTTTGAGAAAGGAGAAAGGGTTTCTCTGTGTTGCTTTGGAGCCTGCCCTGGATCTAGTTCTTGCAGACCAGGCTGATCTCAAACTCACAGAGATCCGCCTGCCTCTTGAGTGCTGGGATTAAAGGCATGCACCACTGCCGCCCGGCAACTTCTGCTCTTTTAACTTAATTTAGTAGTAGTAGGTGTGTGTGTGTGTGTGTGTGTGTGTGTGTGCACAAGAGAGAGACAGATATCAAGGGGTGTACCTGGATCAAGGTAGGTGTGTGTGTGTGTGTGTGTGCAAGAGAGAGAGAGATGTCAAGGCATGTACCTGGATCAAGGTAGGTGTGTGTGTGTGTGTGTGTGTGTGTGTGTGTGTGTGTGTGTGTGTGTGTGTGTGATGTCAGGAGATGTACCTGGATCAAGGTGTGTGTGTGTGTGTGTGTGTGTGTGAGAGAGAGAGAGAGAGAGAGAGAGAGAGACAGAGAGAGAGACAGAGAGAGACAGAGAGAGAGAGACAGAGAGAGATGTCAGGAGGTATACCTGGATCATGGTATGTGTGTGGAGGCCACAGGACAACTCTGAAGAGCTGGTTTTCTCTTTCCACTTTTATGAGGGTTCCAGGGTGTTGTGTATGGGTGTTTTGCCCGAATGTATGTCTATGTGTCCCCTTGCCTGCCTGGTACCCACAGAGGCCTGGGGTGGGGGTGTATCAGACTCCCTGGAACTGGAGTTACAGCTGCCTGTGAGTCATCATGTAGGTACTGGGACTCAAACCCAGGTCCTCGGAAAGAGTAGCCAGTGCTGTCTAACTGCTGAGTAATCACTCCAGGCCTGCTTTTCTGGTTCTGTTTGGTTTGTTTGAGACAAGGTCTTACTGTGTAGTCCAGGCTGCTTCTAATCCATAATCCTCCTGCCTCAGACTCCTAAACCCTGGGATTACAGGTGTGCACTGCCATAGCCCGCTGCCTTTGTGTTTTTACCACATGAAAGAGGCCTTGAAGTTGCCTCTCCATGGTGAAGGGACATGTTCATCATTAGCCTCTATTTTCTGATGGCTTTCTCGGGCAGGAAGGGGGAGGGTGATTCTAGAACACCTCACTTCTGAAAGAACTTGAGGCAGAGCTAATGGGGTTCATGTGCTGGGGTCAATCACCTCCCTCCCCCCAAGGTCTGCTGTGACTCTATGAAGGTCTCTTCCTCTCAGCCTGTCCAGTCCTTCATCTGTGAATGGACAAATGGATTCGGGAATGGCTGTGATTTTTTGCATGATTTTTAGCTCTGTGTATTTATTCTCCTAGAAACAGACATACAAGCACATCCTAGGATACGATTTGCTTTGTGGTGCTGAGGATCAAACCCAGGGCCTTGGGCACCCAGGCTGAGTTCTCTAATGCTGATCTACATGTACAGCCCCCAATCCAGGGACATTTTCCCATTAAAGCTAGGACTTGGCATAGAACATGAAGTTTCTTTAGAGCGCAGAGCTGGGGCTGTAGCTTGGTGGTGCAGTACTTGCCAAGCGGGTACCAAGTCGTGGGTTTGTCTCCCAGCCTTCGGGGTGGGGAAACCACACAGGAATCCTAGAGTAATCGAACATTTGTTGGAAGCTCAACACATTCAGTCTCAAATCATTTCATCACCAGCCTTGCCATCCCCTTGCTAACGCCTGGTGTAAAGATGAAGAATACGGGGTTCAAGGTGACTGCTACTTCAGGGTTCCACGCTGGGAGGCACTCAGCATGGACTGCACCTAGGGCTTTGGACTCCCAGCCTTGTGATTCCACACTGGGAGGCACTCAGCATGGACCCACTCCTAGGGCTTTGGAATCCCAGCCTTGTGCTGCTCTGCTTTCTTCCCAGTTGGGTTCCACATAGAAATCACTCAAAACTTACATAAAAAACATTTTTAAAGAGCATAGAAACTGGGTTATTTTCATGAAACTCTGCCTGTAGGGCAGAGACTTGGCTGAGCCACAAAGATGTCTGAGCATGCAATCTGAGCTATCCATTTATCAGCTCCAGCCATGGAGAAATCTATGGAGATTTCTATTAAGAGAAATCTAGGAGGCACCAAGCTGGTTGCCACAACCATTGATCCTCCTGGGTGCTTGTGTTGGAGCCCCAGAGGGTGGGGACCCAATGTCCACCACCCATCCTGCTGGCTCATGGCTTCCTCACTCTGGATCCTGGAACTCAGGTATCAGGGGACAAGAAACGACGCTTCATAGAAGAGTGGGGCATTAGCCCCCCTCTACCAGCAGGAAGGGGAATATTGACGACCCAGATTCATAGATTCATACCCTGGGGACCAGCAGTGCTTAATCCCTGTGTTCACTGTATGCTGGGGGTGGGAATGCGTGATTGTTCAGGTTGCAGTCTTTTCCTGGACCCTGAACTAGCGATGTTGCAGGTATCAATTAGACCACAGGGTGGCGCATGGGCTACACCATTCTCCTGGGGCCAGCGGGGATGCACCTGCCTTTCTCCAAGGTACTTGTGCCCTCTCCAAACTGCCTCTGCCTCTGCTCTGACAGGTGGGAGTGGTGGTGACATTCCTGTTGCTGCTTATTTTCTCCTACAATATCATCTTCCTGTTCGTGGGGACCGCAAGCCTGGGGCTGTTTCTGAGTAGCACCTTCCCCAGTATGCTGGCCTACACTGAGGACATCCTCCAGTACAAAGGTGAGTGGCAGAGGAACATAGAAGCATGTTCTCTGCAGCTGGTGGCCACCTCCTCTCCTGCTCCCAGCCTGCTGTGGTATTCTAGGCCTGGACTTTCTTTTACCAGGAAAATTAAAATGGCCCTGGCCTGTGAGAGCAGGCATGCTTGGTCATGGGTGTCCTGTCCGTGGCTTTCTGTGTCTCCCGTGTGTCCTGTCCGTGGCTTTCTGTGTCTCCTGTGTGTCCTGTCCGTGGCTTTCTGTGTCTCCTGTGTGTCCTGTCCGTGGCTTTCTGTGTCTCCTGTCCGTGGCTTTCTGTGTCTCCTGTGCGTGTCCTTGCAGGCCACGGGGAAGTCTTGCGACTTCCTCGTCCATTTCCTTCCTCTTCCTCATAAACATTATGGGTCAGCTGACATGTTGGCTGCCACAGTGTCATGTCTGTGTTTGACTTAGAAGAAAAACAATTCAGGGATAGGATGAGTTGAAGAATCAAGTGTCTTTGAGTTTCTGGCTTCTGGATCCTCTAAATGGGATTCAACACATAGCTGAGACACATCTCAAATCAGGAGAAATTCTTTTGAACGGTGATTCAGAAGCAGCCTTGGCCTTGATGGAACTGAGGGCAGAAACGGCATCAGCCAGAGTCAGCACCCATCCTGGGAACATGCCTGTGTGCTACTGAGGACATCATGAAGAACAGGGGACATGCCCAGGAGACACAGTCCCTTCCCCCAGCTCACCCTGGCAGCAGGGAGGGCAACTCCCCGGAGACCAAAGTTCTCAGACTCTAACTCAGGAGAGTCAATTAAGTGATGGAACAACATCCCATGTCGATTTTGAGAGATGAACTGGTGTTCCAGTATGGCAGTTAACAGTCTCTGCCGGATGACACTCAGCCCCATCTGCCTGTCCCTTCCCACGGTCCGCGCTTAAATTCAGCCTTTCTCATCATTTACTTGCTTGGCATATTTAATATTAATAGTGTTGCCCTTTCCAGCCACCTCCTCTGCCTTTGTAGGTCTGGACTTGCTCATTGCCCTTCAATCTTGCCTCCCTCTGACCCACTGGCTCAGCACTGGGATTCCCTGGAGTTCTAGCTACAACCAGAGCTCAGGCTCCTCTGAGTGGGATGTCACAGAGCAGAGAGGTGGCCTGCTCTGACAGCATCTAGGTGTGGGAATGTCACAAGGCCACTCTCTGTGCTGCTGTAGGGGGCCCTCTGAGTGACAGGCCTGCAGTCTAGCCACACCAAGTACTTGGAGTTCCTTGATGACATAGCAGTCACTTTGACCATCATGCTTTGACCATAACCACTCTTGATCTGGATCGCATCCATCAACTCCCCCACCCTGTGCCCTTCCAGGAAGTATCTCTGATCTCCGTGGAGAGGAATGGCTGCCTTCTTTGTGGCCCACTGACTCAGGCCTGTCCCTGCCGTGTGGCCCATCTCACAGCTTCTGTACCTAGGCTGTGTCCTCTTCAACACAGTCCCAGAAAGGGACAACAGAAAGTCTAGGCTTTAGGGACATTGCAGACGCAAGCATCAGTCCCACCTCTTTATTTTCAGGTCAGTGACCTCCAGTGACTTCATTTCTTTCTTCTCACTGAGCCCGAGTTTTCTTGTCTGTCATATGGTGGCTCACACCTGTAATTCTAACACTTGGGAAACAGAAGCTGGCAGATCTATGTACGTTCTAGGCCAGTCAGTGCTACACAGTAAGACCTGATCTCAAAAAAGGAGGTGGAGGCCGGGTGGTGGTGGCGCATGCCTTTAATCCCAGGACTTGGGAGGCAGAGGCACGTGAATTTCTGAGTTCCAGGCCAGCCTGGTCTACAAGAGCTAGTTCCAGGACAGGCTCCAAAAGCCACAGAGAAACCCTGTCTTGAAAAACCAAAAAAAAAAAAAAAAAAAGGAGGAGGAGGAAGTGGGAGGAGAAGGGAGGTGGAAGAGGAGGAAGAGGAGGGAGGAGGAAGCAGCATCAGCCTTCCTCTGCTGGGCTGGGTTGCAATGGCAGAGCACTTGCCTTGCATGTGAAAGGCCCTGGCTTTGCTCCCCAGCACCTTGAAAACAGCCCAAAGACAAATGCTGATCCCATAGGAATGCCTTGCATGGTAGAAAATGGAAAGCTCTTGGTTGATTGGCATCACTGACAGCTCACAGGGCTCCCTAGCTGCACGTTTATGACACTATTGCTGATGTGCAGAAGGATCCTAGGGTGATTCAGAAGAACACACAACAGTGGGGAGCCCTTGGAATTCAGAGAGGGGGTGATGTGAGCTGCCCTGCACAGAAACGAAAGTAAGATGCGGAGGATGTGCAGGCACAAGCAGGACAGGGATTGACTTGAGGGAGAAAGAGCTGGAAGAAGGTAGAGCCCTCAGGCGATGTGTCATTGGCCACAGTGCTACTGATAAGCCTGGCACGTGTCAGGGAACCAGAGAGGCAGTCACCCTCCTGGAATAGTGTCTGGTAGCCAAGAAAGACCATCAGCTAGTGGGGTCAGAATGTGCCGGGAATGGGGCACTCAGGGCTAGAGAAGAAGCTGCATCCTATGCATAGGGACTGTGGAAGATGTACTTAAACTCAGGCAAAACACATGAGCTGGCGGAGGGAGAGAAATCTCCCGCAGGTCAGTAAAGGACCGCATCCGAGACAGGCTGCAACACAGATCATGGCGTCAGTTTATCCTGGTTGAAGGGTGGCTTGGGAGCCAGAAAGTGTGAGAGATGACCTTGCAAACCACATAAAGCATTTAGGCTTGTCCTGAAGGTGGAGGGACCTGGCTTCAAGCATCTGTCCTGGACCAGCTTTCTAGAGAAGCTGCACAACTTGTCGAAGGGCACCTGGTGAGGGGTGTTATAACTGACCTTGGACTTCAGGTTCTGACTCTACGCTTATGCTCTGAAGGTCTCGATCTCTCTGGAAGGGCAGGCAGTGGTCAGGCTGAGAAGAGTCCCTAATGCCAGGCTACACAACTATGAACAATTGAAGGTTTGAGAACAAGAAAAAGACATATGAATAACTGGAGGGAGACAATCCTGAAGTAGTCACAGATCAGAGCCCTAGATGTCTTAACCCACAGTCCTCTCTTAGACCTTCCGGAGGCGTCCCAGGATGCTCTGGATTCGGATAGCTTCACTTCTGCATCCTTGGCTTGCTCTCACCCGACCTTCCCTTCCCGTTTGGCTAGGCTGTGCGACTACAGTGCTGGTGACCGGGGCAGGAATTGGCGAGATGGTCCTGCAGATGCTGGTTGGTTTGGTAAGTGGGGTCCTCTCGGGGTGGGGGGCAGTGGTTGGGGAGCACTCCTCCGAGTAGATGAGAAGATTCAGCCAACCGCCTTTAAGTCCAAGCTCTCACTTCCTGAACCCCACCAGGCTGGAGCTAGCTGTTTCCATTTCCAAGCAAGCCAGACTCAAAAGCCAGGCCTCTGAATGTGGGATGTGGAGACCTTAATGACCAAATGCATGGATCCAAAGCAAACACGACTGTCTGGGCCTGAGGCCAGGGGGCCCCATGAGAATGCTGTTGGCCCTCAGAGTCCAGATGGTGAGCCCTGAGTCTGGCAGTTCTTTATCCATCTGCCCAGGTCCATGTCTCCCAGTCTGTGGCCATGCTAACCAGGACACACACACACACACACACACACACACACCCGCTCACGTCCAGCGCCTGCCCTAGCTTTCCTTCAGCACGCCCATGTTACATTTGTTTCCCAGGAAATCAAATGTTAAAATCAACATTGCTTTCCTTGACTACCATACAGAGAGGCCAGGCTTTTTACAGCACAGGACCCCGAAACATAAATAAACAGAGCAGCTTTCCCCAGGTCAGTTGGCTCTTAGTAACAGCCAGCAGGGGTGTGCAGCCTAGGTTGTGTACCCTCCAAAATTTCCGCCAGCTCCTGGAGCCTCCTTTCTCTTCCCTCCATCCTGATGAAGGCGAAGAATTAATTTTGTTGTTCTCTGCATTGAAATGCCATGTCTGGGGTCTGATTTGATGTGGTTTCTTTCTTCTTTTTTCTTTTTTTTTTTTAATTTTAGACAGTTTCTTTACGTAGTCCTGGAACTTGCTAGATAGTCAAGGCTGGCCTTGAACCCACAGAGATACACCTGCCTCTGGCTCCTGAGTGCTGGGATTAAAGGCGTGTACCACCATACTGGACATGGTGTGGTTTCTTAAGTTGGTGGCCTAGGAAAGCTCTATTTGCTACTTTGACATGTTCTAAATTTCCATAATAAAAAATTAAAAGATCTTCCCCCCCCCAACTCTCTCTCTCTCACACACACACACATACCTTCTGCAAAGTTTCAGTTAGACCTATGGGTATAGAAACATCCCATGTGTTTGGAATTTCAGTTATCATATGGGGTTTTCCAGAAAGTTCTAAAACATGGAACTGAAAGAGTATATGGGGTATAGACAGGTCCAACCCTGCCTTTAGAGCAGAACTTTTGTCTTCACCAGACCTGTAACCTTGGGAAGACCTCCCCTACATTCTTGTATCTGGTCGGATGGCCCCAACTTGACTGAGAAGCCTACCAGGGCCCAAGGGGGCCATTCCCCCCCACACCCTCCCTCTGCACGGTCACATGGGAATTTAATGGCCACTCTTCTGTTCCTCTCTGGCAGATCTTCCAGGCCCAGGGCAGTTACAGTTTCCTGGTCTGTGGGGTGATCTTTGGCTGCCTGGCTTTTATCTTCTACATCTCGCTCCTGTTTTTCCACAGGATACACCCTGAACTCTCATCAGGTAAGGAGAAAATTTGTTTCTGCACAGAGGGGGGAAACAGCGGGGGCGGGGAAAGCATGTGATTTTAACAGTCAGAAGAGCTGTTCTGTCCCAAGTGAAGTGCAAGGAAGTGTTTATTTTCCCACTGCTGCCCTTTCCCCTCTTCCTGCTTTCCTTGATTGTTCACGCTGGAGTCCGAAGGCAGCAGAGAGTGGAACAGGCTGACTCACGGCTTCCCTGTTAGCAGAGGGGCATGGACCGTGAACCTGTCTTCCTGCAGTTCCTTTCACAGTGGGTCCTAGGGCCAAAAGTCGAGAGCAGGAGAGGACAGAGCTTGCCTCCCCGGCTGGAGTTTGGCCCAGTGGCCTAACTGGCCACTTCCTTGCAGTTTGAGGTTTTGACTTTTGTCCAAATTGCTTCTTCAAAAAGGAATCATTTTGGCCAAATGGCAGGGAAGAGTTCCTTTGGGACAGAGACACTCCTAAGAATAGTCTCCCTCCTGACGACCCCAGGCCAGGCTAGTACGAAGGCTATTTTTGTAACTGCATGCCCCTTGCCCAGGGACTACAGCCATGCCTTGTGTTGCTCTTAGCAGAAGGTGCCCAAGCAGAACCAACGTTCTTTCTGTGAAAGCAGAATAACACACACACACAAAAAAAAACAAAAACAAAAAACCTGAAGAGCTACTACCCTCTCTTGCTAAGTAGCCATGTCCATTCTAAATACTAAGCACTGAGCCAGGCATGGTGGCACATGCCTTCAATCCCAGCACTTGGGAGGTAGAGGCAGGTGGTTCTCTGTGAGTTCAAGGCCAGCCTGGGCTACAGAGTGAGTTTCAGGTCAGACAGGACTACATAGTGAGACTCTGTCTCAACAAAACAAAACAAAAACCAACAAAAATTAACTATACAGGCCCAACAGGAGAGAAGACATCCTAACACCCAGAACTATCGAGGCCCAGCAGGAGAGAGGACTCCCCACCCCCCAGAACTATCGAGGCCCAGCAGGAGAGAGGACTCCTCACCCCTCAGAACTATCAAGGCCCAGCAGGAGAGAGGACTCCCCACCCCCCAGAACTATAGAGACCCAGCAGGAAAGAGGACTCCCCACCTGCAGAACAGCCTCTGAGATAGGAAGTAGTGGCCACTGTCTAGTCCAGCCTTCTATACAGCACTCCAGTGCACATGTAGTGAGGATGGCCCAGCAAGGTGAGGGTTCTGGCCACCAGGGCTGACACTTGAGTTCACTCCTGGGACCCCCAAGGTGGAAGGAGAGAACTGACTTCTCCTATAAGCAGGCCTCTGACCTCCACACAAACACATGCCCCCCACACACACAAATATCCCAATAAAGATTGTGCAGAAGGAGAACGAGAGAAGGAGGAAGGAAGAAGGAAAAAGAGGCACGCCATTCTGTCAAATATCCAATGACTGACAGCCCCTGTGTCTCCCCCAGTCCCAGGCACTAGTCTGGGCTAGCTGCCCCTATCAGCACTTCACTAGAACTTGGTCTGACTTCCCACCGTGGGTGTTACAGAGCCCTAGGACAGCAGAGAAGCAAAGCCTTGTTCACTCCCTAGAGTGAACTGTTGCAGAGCAAGCTGGGCCACCCACATCTGCTACCTGAGCTGTTTATGTTTTCTTTCGTAGTCCTTACCCAAGACAAACCCCTTGGCGTGGAGAACCCTGAGAGCTACCAGAGGTGAAGACCTCAGCCTCCTGAGCGACAGGGTGACCAAACTGACACAGGAGGCCAAGGGTCACAGAGGAGGTGTCTCCTGCCTCCTCCCTTTTTATCTTTTCCTTTCACACTTAGCCAAGAAGTTGGGTCCTATTCCCTGAGTGTTCCCTGGACAAATCAAGCACCTGCCTGGCACTTTAATGTCTTCTTCTCTGGTTCAGACCTTTAGTCCATGGTAACCAGATGGGAGGGCAAAAGACAGCGCTCACATCGCCCCATTCCATCACCCTGTGCATGGACTACACTCTGGGTTTGAGATCACTTTTAGCTGAGGTTTGAAAAAAATGCCGAAATCATAAAGCTTAATCATTGCTAGATGTAGATATATTTAGATATATTTTAAATTAATCAAAACCCTCTGGCATGTTGAAAGGGATTTATGTGTTCTTCCCTTACCCATGGTCCAAAGTCCCTCACATTACTCCTGTAGAAACCAGGAGATCACTTGTGTCCTAAGACAGCAAAGGAAATGCTGAGTCTTGTTTTGAGACCCTAGGTCAGTGGCACACGGGGCTAACTCGGACCAGCTTTAAAGAAGCCGACTGTTAAATTTTCATTTTGAGAGCTAGTCGTGCAGCCATGATTTCTAAGTAAATTAATTTGCAGCTAAACAGAGGTAATACCCAAGACACCACTTTCTAATTTTCCATGGCTGATGCTCCTGAGGTCACTGTGTCTGTGTCACAAATGGGGCGGTGACAGAAATGTGACAGAATGCTGCCGTGCCTCTCAGCCGCTCAGTGACAGTCCGAGGTCAGCCATGGCACAGAAATGGCAAAACCTACACATCGTGACCATGTCCCCCCTCCCCGGGAACAGATGGTTTTACCAGCATCTCACTGCTAATAAGCAAAGTTTAATTGGTTCAGAAAGTACAAGGAGAATGAAATGGACATCCTGTTTTTCTTTACTGACATCTACAAGGTGCAGAAGCAGCGCTGAGAATTTTAAAAAATAGCTCATTGACGTTTTGTACCTTTTATAGAGGAAAATTTTATACGGTGTCAAAGCCTTTTTTTTTTTCATAGAAATCTAGGCCTAATGAATAATTCAAGCCATGCAGTATACAGAGAGCAGTGTCTGTCAGGAGTCCACAGTTCTATACAGAACACAGAGGGTTAGTAATGCAGAGAATGCAAGAATGCAGGCTCACCAGCCTGGACAAGGCTGTGCGCAAGGTTTATGGAATCACTGGCGTGGCTGTTACATGATTTCTGGAAGGATGAAACATTCCGTTACAGTTGTGGGTTTGCCTGCATATCCTCTGTGCATAGATAGACATGTGCTCATGTGAAAGCCCAAGGTCTGTTCACACACCAGACACCAACAGAGCAGAGACCTGGCTCAAGTACCAGCCTCACCTTCGAGCTGTGAGCCTGACCCCGCCCCCCGGCCCCGCCCCAGGCATTACCAGTATGGTGGCGTTTCTAAAAGCACCCTACCTCACAGGAATTCTGAGATAATTAAGTGTGTATGGAGTATTTGCTACATGCCCAACATGGGAACTACCTTCCGAGCGTTCAAGTTTTCACTTTTATTACAAGCCTCGTGAGCAGCTTAGACGCCATTCACGTTTGGTACAAACTGTAATGCAAGCAAACGCCACTTCGAAACGCTGATGGCCTAAGCAAATCCCTTTAACTCTATTTATAAATCCTTTCCGAAGCACCTGATGCTAGCCAAGTTGAAATGTGCAATCTAACTGTAGTAACTGACCTGGGCAGGGGGAAAAGCAGTTGTATTTTTCTTGTAGTTTTTCAAGAAAACATCATTTTTATACAGATTTAGAAAGAAAAATCACTGGTTATATCTACATTGATGACGATTGATGTATTAATAGAGAAGATTAAACAAATCTAATACTTTCCTAAAATAAACTATTTTAAAATTAGTAGGTGTGTGATCCATCATGAAAGGCAAGTGACCCTTTTTACAGAAGCTCGAATGGTCTAATGCTCCCCAGAGACAGGTCTTATAGGTTCACACGGTGCACACAGACCTCATATCTGTGATACCTACATGACAAGTACACATGTATGTATGTATGTATGAATGTATGTATGTATGTATGTATGTAAACACTGGGGGTTTGGGGCAGTGCTAGGGATTTCTATGCATTCTAGGCAAGCACTTACCCCTGAGCCACACTTCGACCTCTCAAAACTTGTCATTTCAGAGTGTTGTGAAGTCTTCCTGTTCCCAGATTCCTTTTGAAGATATGGGAATCTAACCTACCAGCACACCTTGTTCCCTAAAGGAAGGCACAATAACATAAATACGGATTATTGTTATTATTATTATTTCATGGTTTTTTCTTTCTTTTATATATATATATATATTTTCAAAGTGTGTTTCTTGGGAAGGTACCGACTCATTTTCAGTGACGCTCCCTCCTGAAGGAGCATCCATCCCTTCTGTCAGCCTTGCTTTCCGCCTGTAGGCTGACAGGACAGTGGGACAGCCAACGCCACCATTTGTGCATGGCTAAACACCATGGTGATTTTATAGCATCCTGGGCACTTCACATCCATAAACTAGGAACTGGGGCTCGCTCCAGGCACGTTTTCTTTTGTTTCCTCTTCTCCTCTTCTGGAGAGGGAGGAAGGAGATCTTTGCGAGAGGCAAGTTCTAGGAAGGTTGTCTCCACTGGCAAGGGTCGTCTTCCGTAGCCTAAGATAGACTAGATCCTGCTATGTAGTTCAAATTCTCTTGAACTCTGGATTTTCCTGTATCTACATCCCAAGGGCTAAGATTACTGACATGCTTCACCATAGCCAGTTTACATGGGTCTGGGGACCAAACGCAGAGTGCATGGGGGAGGTAGGCGATCTCCCAGAGGGTACCAGAGGGCTTTCTTAGAGACTGCATTTACCCAATTTAAAAAGAAAAAGAAAAAAGAAAGAAAAGACTGAGCACCCACCACGTTCAAATAGAAGCTGAAGTGCAGTTTCAGCAGTGGATGAGAAAAGTCCCTGCCTCACAAGGACTGAAGGTCAAAGCCACAGAAACAGCAAATAAACAGATAACATGTGGATGGTGGAGATGCCTAGAGATGCTCAGGCTACCTTGACAAGAGGACAGCATTTATGCTACACAGGAACAAGCCAGTTGGGTACCTGGGAATAATCCTGCCAGGCAGGGACTACGGCAGGGGAAAGAAAAGGCTTTGAGTTGGAATATGCTTCACAGAATCCGAGAAGTTACCGGCAGGCTGGTGTGGACCAGCTGCAAAGACAGGCGGTGGCAAGAAATAGGATGGCATGCTAGTTGGGGCCCAGATCACACATACCAGGCAGATTGTGACATGGTGTGATTTCCGTGTTTAAAATGGTGACTTTGGTTGTCTGGCGACTGTGGGGCTGAGTTGAGAAGATCAGTATAGCTCAGCTAGAGAAGGGACAGTGACCGTGTGGGTAGGAGTACGGAGTGGAATCAGTCTGAAGGTCAAGCTGGCGGAACCTGCTGATGGGTTGGGTGTGTCTGAGAAAGGTGGCAGTCCCAGATAAGCCCAAGGTGCCTGGCCTGTGCCCGGGTATGAGCCCATTTTGAGGCAGGCATGTATTGGGAAAACGCCACTTAGCTTAAACTATACACACGGCACTTACGAGTGAGAGCCTGCCAACATGGAGCTGCACACCCCTCCCTAAATAAAGTACCTAGAAACACTGACCTGGAGCCTGCTAGCAATCCTTAGTAACCCCCCTTCTGTGGCCACGCACAGTCTGAAACGTGTCTGGGAATGTGAGGCAGTGTGGCCCAGCCTGGACTGGTTTGGAGTACATGTAGGAAAAATCCCTACTTATCATCCTCATGCCTGTGCACGACTGAATGTCCATGAGATTAAAATCAGATGCATCATGGGAAAGGCATGTACAGTGCATGCATCCATACCACGCCTGTGGAGGTCAGAAAGCAGCCTTCAGGTGCTGGCCCCTGCCTTTCCATCCTGAGAAGGGAGGGCTCTTTGCTGCTGCATAGGCCAAGCTAACTGGACCAAAACTTCTGGTGGATCCTCTGGCCTTAGCTTCCCATCTCTGGAAAGAGCAGTAGTCCTCTATCTGGGGGGGGGGTCACAACCCCTTTGGGGTCAACTATGACCATTGGAAAACACAATTTCCAATGGCCTTAGGAACTGGGACTCTCTCCAGGTGGGTCCACCCTCATGCAGACACACCCACGTGTGAGTACCAGGAAACATATCAAAGGGCTGCAGCAATAGGTTAAGAACCACTGGGGTAGAGGAAGCTAGGATTGTAAATGTGGCTTTTCCTTGTATTCTGGAGATCTGAACTCAGGTTGCCAGGCTTGTACAGGAAGCACTGTTACCCACTGAGTATCTACTCCGCCGCTCACTCTGCTCCTCGACACACTCTCACTGCCTCACTATTGTTTCTTGAACTCTCTGAAGGATGCCATGAAGCTAGAGACACTCAGTCCAGACAGAGACCGCTGGTAACAGTTCCAACACTGGAAGCCCAGGAATACCCAAGAGCTGTAAGGGCCAGAGAGATGTCAGCAGCTGGGGACACTTGCTCTTCCAGAGGACTCAGGTTCAGTTCTCAGCACCACCTGACAACCCACTGTCAGTTCTATCTCCAGTCCCAGGGGATCTGATTATTGCTTCCAGTCTCTGCAGGCAGCAGGCACCTGTGTGCTACATTTATACATATGCAGGCAAAACACTTCTACACATTAAAAGTGAAAATATGCATCTTTCAAGAATAGCTACCAAAAATAAGATTAGCTGATATGTGTGGTGGTGCACACCTTTAATGTCAACACTCAGGAGACAGAGGCAGGCAGATCTGTGAGTTTTAAGCCAGCTTGGTTTACATATCGAGTCAGGCCAGCCAGAGCTACATAGTGAGGTCATGTCTTTTTAAAAAGTTTTGCAAATGGATGGAACTAGAAAACATCATTTTGAGCGAGGTAACCCAGATACAGAAAGATAATATCACATGTACTCACTCATAAATGGTTTCAAAGCAAAGAAAACCAGCCCACAAATCACAATCCCAGAGAACCTAGACAACAATGAGGACTCTATGAGACAGACAAACATGGATCTAATCTACATGGGAAGTAGAAAAAGACAAGATCTCCTGAGTAAACTGGGAGCATGGGGACCTTGGGAAAGGGTTGAAGGGGAGGGGAGAGGCAGGGAGGGGAGCAGAGAAAAATGCAGAGCTCAATAAAAATCAATTTAAAAAAATTAATCCCACCCCCAAAAACCCGTTTTCACATCCATTTATGATGTTTTATTTTTTATTTTTATTTATTTATTATGTATACAACATTTTGTCTGTGTGATGAAGGCCAGAAGAGGGCACCAGACCTCATTACCGATGGTTGTGAGCCACCATGTGGTTGCTGGGAATTGAACTCAGGACCTTTGGAAGAACAAGCAATGCTCTTAACCGCTGAGTCATCTCTCCAGCCCCCTATGATGTTTTATATAAGTCATATAACTTGGGGCTGGAGAGATGGCTCAGCGGTTAAGAGCTCAATTCCCGGCAACCACATGGTGGCTCACAACTATCTATAATGAGGTCTGGTGCCCTCTTCTGGCCTGCAGGCATACACACAGACAGAATATTGTATATACAATAAATAAATAAACAAATAAATAAATATAGGGTTGGAGATGGCTCAGTGGTTAAGAGCATTACACCTGCTCTTCCAAAGGTCCTGAGTTCAATTCCCAGCAACCACATGATGGCTCACAACCATCTGAAATGAGATCTGATGCCCTCTTCTGGCCTGAAGGCAGACACACAGACAGAATATTGTATACATAATAAATAAATAAAAAAGATAAGTCATATAACTTACAGTGTTCTAAGCCAAGGGACCAAATGAAATCACCTAGTTAGTGGTTGTAGGGACTGGGAGAGTCTGAACCCTGGCAGTTCTCCCAAAACTAGAGGGTTAGAAAAGGAACAGATGCAGTAAAATAAAAATGAGAAGCCAGAGGTAGGGCCATTTCAGGGTCAAAGTGGTTTCCTGGAAGGTATGTAAAGAGCATCTCAAGGAGAGGTCATTAGCAGGACCAAACTACCACTGGGCCAGACGAGGGGCTCTTTGGTAAATGACAACAGTGTGTTCAAATATGTGAGATCAACACACTTACATTCCAGCAGCACTGCCAGCGTCTGCCAGGAGGTCTACACTGCTGTTGAAATTTCCACTCCTGTGGCAGTCTCTCTATGACACACCACTGTGCTTCTGAGAGACTCCCTTCTGTTCAGGTGTAGCCTGGTCGGTGAATCGCTTGGTAGTAACAATCATTGTATGATCTTATGACTCTCAAGCATTGTCTCTATCATGGTTTGAAAGAAAATGTTAGGAGGTGTGGCCTTGTTGGAGGAAGTGTGTCACTGTGGGGGTGGGCTTTCAGGTCTTGTGTATGTGACCAAATTCCTCCAGCCCACCTGTTCTCTCTCAATTTTTTTCCATGCCAACAATCATGTTGCCATCTCCCCTTCTGACCTGGGCTTTAAACATTTTCACGGAGACGTGTCAAGCACCCAGAGACCAGGTTTCAACAGCACCCACTGAATTCAGTCCTTCCCCACTTAGCGTGATGAAAATATCAGCGATACTGTAATGGACGTGAGGCAGGGGAAGGAATGATCAACTCAAGTCATTTTGTTAAAAATATTTATTTTAAAAAAATACGTTGTCCATATCTAGTTGCACATATATCTATAAACAGATCTCTACAGCTCTGGACTTACAGTAAACATGCCAGAGTGCTTCCTCAAAGCCAGCTTCCCACATACAAGTAAATCCCTCTGTCAGTTCTTACATAAAAGTTTTTTAAAAATGTATCATTTTCTTAAAATACACATGATCTTTATAGAAGTTAACAAAGCTTTTGCATAAAGCTTAGAAGCAACAGAAGTAAGGTCCCTTGCAATGCCTGCAGACGGCACCCAGTGGACCGCCATCTTGTTTTTGAAGAGCAGTGCGTTAGAAAGCCCTCAAAGTGCACATGCGTCCGTCCTTTGCCCCCCTCCTAAACTCCATGACATTTCTGTCACCCCAAGGCAGAATTCAAGACTCCACACTGGCTTCACCAGCCTGAAAACAACACCCTTTGTCTCTACAATTAAGTGCTACTACTCTGTAGCTGGGTGAGATGGCGCAGTCTGTCTGGGTGTAAGAACCACCAGTATTAATTTTAAGGACTCTTAGCAGTTACCATTTCAACTGCTTTTTCCAAAAAGAACAAAAAGTGATTTAATACTTTGCAGATCTCTTTAATATAAATTAAACTAAATTAAGACATGTTACTAGTATCGCCCTGACAGCTCTTCTTTTGGGCAGGTGTTGCTTGCGCCCATCTAAGATCTACTTATACCAAGTGGTGACATTGAGTAATATGAGATACAGATTTCAATAAAATAAGCAAGAAGGGGTGAACACAGACAACAGTTCCTCTAAGGAGCTGAGTGCCCTGCCAAGTCCTTTACCACCCATCCCAAACTCACACACACAGGAACCTGTCCCCACCCTACCATCCTATGCAAACACTGGTGGGTATACATTGTAATCACTCTATGGCAGAACACATGCTTTTTACTAAATTACAGAGTAACTGAATGGAAAGTAAGAGTTTGTTATTTAATGTCATTTACATTTGAAATCATGTTCACTCCTTATAGTGCACCAACTGCCAGGTTCACTGTGACTCAACCACCTAGCACACATCATTTAAAATAACCCGTGGTTATTTCCTATTAGTCATAAGGATCTTATACCTCAGGTTGGCCACTTGACCTTGGACTTCTTGATCATCTGCCTCTACACTCCTAGTGCTAGGATTACAGGCTTTGCCTCCATTCCCAGGCTATGACATAACGGGGATCAAACTTTGGGCTAGTATGTCAGGCAGGCACTCTACCAACAGGGTTGAAGTCCCAGCTTAGGGGGTCCTTTTTAAAGAGAAGTTCTAGTAGGACTCACGGGAAATCATTAGGTTGTTCTTAAATGCAGACTTAAGACAGATGTGGTAGCATGCACCTGTAGTCCCAGCTACTCAGGATGTTGAAGAGACTGTTGTAACCAGAAATTTAATGTCAGTCTAAGCAAGACAAGACCCAGCACATAAAAACAAAATCTACTTTTAAAAAAAAAAAGTCTATTTAATTATTTGGTGATTAAAGGACATAATTCCAATAAACTCATTTTAACCCAAAATGTTATGTTTAGAACCAAACTAATCAATATCAAAATGAACTAAGGCTTCTTTAAAAAAAAAAAAAAAAGGTGGTGTGTGTCCAATATGTGTGCAGATGCCCACAGAGGCCATAAGAGGGTGTCAGATCCTCTAGCATGGAAGCTACAGCAGTTTTGAGCCACCTGCCATGGGTGCTGAGACTCACACTCTGCTCCTCTAGAAGAGCACCCAGTGCTCTGAACCACTGAGCCCCCGCCTCTTCTTTTTAAATGTATTTTTAAGCAGGCTGTCACATAACTCAGGATGCTCAAACTCACTCTGTAGCCAAGGATGACCCTGAACTCTAGAATCCTCCTTCTTGCACCTCCCAAGCATTAGGATTACAGGCATGTGCTATCAGTCCCAGACAGAGTTTTCTATTTAGTCTTTCCTACCCACAAAGATAGATGAAACTGCTAAAAGCAAAGGGAAGAACCTCAGGGCACACTGGGAAGCAGGCCTCCAGGAATTCAAAGACCTGCCTAAGTGTGCATTTTAGCTGATCCCCGTAACGCCCAACAGGGAGGGCTGAAACACGCTGTTCCATCACACATGCCAGCAGCAAATGCTGTCAGAGGCCACTGGTAATACTGTCCTCAAGCAAACAATGAAACATCTCAGAAGGGACGGTGTTCCCTACGTAACAGAAATAAACAAGGAAGGAAAGCAACAACTAAATTCCCTTGCAGTTGTATACTTTTCAAATTTACAGTGCAATCTACCAATGCAAATCTTTCAAAATCATAAATTTCTACAAAGAACAATATTAAAAGTTTGTGAGTCATTTACATCCTAGCTAGAAGAGGCTGCCTTACTGAGCCTGGAAGAAGACTCAGGTAATCCATTTCTCCTTCTCCAGACACACCTAGGTTCCCAAAACTAGAAATGAGAAATGAACCATATTTCCCTGACCCTCAATATCCTGAAGCTGAAATCAAGCAAAATAACCATTAACTGCTTCCAGTTATTAAAAACAAAAACAGCTGGCATGATGGTGCACGCCTTTAATCCCAGCACTTAGAGGCAGAGGAATGAGGATCTATGTGAGTTCAAGGCCAGCCTGGTTCACATAGCAAGTTTCTCAGAGCTACACAGTGAGACACTGTCTCAAAAACCAACCAACAAAAAACAACAAACAAGCAAACAGTGCTAATATAAATCCCAAGAAAGTGCCAAGTGATTAATAGCAGTCCACAGAATTCCCACTCCTGAAAACTGGCAGAGTGAATGATTCCATTGGCAGGACTCGTGGGCCAGCCTCAGGTACACCATCTCCCTCTCACCGTATCAAGAAGATTGCAGACTATGTGAGCACAGCTCATAATCCCTGGAGGGATGGGAATCGGTGGACCTTACTAAGATGGGAACAAGGCAAAGCTGAGGCTGTTCAACCTGACCCCCTTGGAGGTTTCTGCTAATGCTACTAATATAGGGTTTAAAGGGTTCAATTATGCCAACAAGCCAGGAGTCCTCCCTCCACTTACACCCTGGACTCCTCATGAGAAACTTCCCAGACAACCTAGGAGCAAACAGACATGCAGAGAGCTTTAGGAAAGAGGTCCTTACGCTTACTAAATGAAGAGAAGCGTGCAGGGTAAGATGACTGTTGGGAGTAGTCTAAGATCAGAGTCTCAACACAGCGGAACTGGTCTGTAAGGCCTATGATTCTGTGCACTGAAAACTGAACCGAACAAGGCACTGTCTTTAAAAGGTGACACCTGTAGGCACAGCAGTGAGGGTTTCCATCCTAGGGAATAAATATGCCTCTCCTGGAAAAAGATTCACATAGCCTGATCAACATGGTAGTATAAAGATGTACACAGCCAGTACCCCAGGAGGACTTAGAAATGTGCTCGGTTCCCAGGTACGCACTTCAAGGTCAAGTTAACTTCCTGAAACTTGACCTTCAGGAGACTGCTGTAATCCCCAGGAATTTCACGGTGAAGCTGCCACGGGGAGGTGTTGCTAGGATGCAGTGTCACTTATTTAGCAGGTATGAGGGCCCGGGTTCTGTCCTCAGCACCACAGCATCAAGTCAAATCTAACATGCAGAGTAACTCTCCCATGAGCCACCCTGCATTTCTAGCTTTCACAAGGGCTAACTACAAACAGCAGCACCTAAGAAATGGCTTCTTTTTGGCAAGCTAGCCACATGTCACATTCTGTTTCAGCAACAGCAAAGCAGCTGAAAGCCTGTCAGCTTGAGATGGAGCACTAGCTGGACACTTGCAGTATGATGACAACTGACCTCTCCCATCTGCTGTTTATAGGTGAAGACATGACCCTGATAATGACCAGTTCCACAGAGCACAAGACATACCATCACCCCTAAGAACCCGCTCAGAGACAGAGCCCACGCCTTCAGTAAGTAGTTCTGATAACGTAGGAGAGGACGGGGCAGCACCAGCACTGACAACAGCAGACCTAGAAGAAAAGGAACAAAAGCGCTTCCCACAGAAGCCAGCATCTGGGAGAGTCTGCCGGAGACAGACCATGTGTCTGTCCCTTCCCAGAGCTGTGTGTCAAAGAACACTGAGCTGCTCCACTCCACTTGAGACTCCACCCCCACCCCTGACAACAGACTACAGCGTCAACACTCTCAATCTTGCTGGTTTGGAAATCCACTCAGAGCCTCGGGTTTCTGCTCAGGCCTGCACTGTCTCCACACCTTTCCAAGCCAAAGAACGGCACCATGGCATGACTCCCAGTTTTTGGCACAGGCAAATGACACATATGTAGTAAATAAGTGATAAACAGAACAAGCCATTGAGTAAAATATTCCTTCAGATGCTTAAATGTCCCAAATAAAAAGACACAACAAAAACAGCACTTTCTAATCCAGCAAGAAAGCTGAAGCTGGCATATACTTTAGCATAAAATGGCCTGACGTAATTGTGAGGCTGCTGGTAAAATATAACACAAGGCCAAAAAAGTTTATAAGAAGACTATAAAAATAAAAATGTCAGTCGGGCGTAACACAGAATGAAAAGGAAAAGCTGTAAGGACGTGCATGGAATCCAGAAAGCATTTGGGAAGTAATCCCCACGAGAAAGAATTACTGGGAACTTTGAAAAGCTATGACAAAGCTCCAGAAAATTTCAAGCTAGAATTTCTCCACATTAAAGGAAAAAAATCTGTATTTGAGAACCAAATGAGCAACTTCATGTTGAGTCAATAATTTGGGAAATTGTTTGATTTTAGGTGTAGAGGTATCTGCTGGGTACAGGAAGGACTCAGAGGACTGGATTTCCTTCTTATGCTAAACCTCCACTTTGTATGTATGTTACAGTAGAGTGGGACTGTTACTTTAATAGAGTGAGATATGTATATGGACTTTTTTGAGAGAAATTTCTATGTTGACATAGAAATTTCATAATCTCACTTTCATAAGCTCAATACTTGGGATGTCAAGGCAGGAGAATTGCCGAGTGTTTGAGGCCAGCCTAGACTAAAGACTTAGACCCAGTCTCAAAAATCAAAAAAGAAAATAAACCAAAAAGAAAGCCTTTTCCTAATCAAGGTGTATATCCAGAAGACTGCTGACTGCTCTGCACCTCCACTGAGGGCCTTCATGGTGCTGAAGACAATCATACACAAAGCTGCCTTTCAGATGCTAAAACCATAGGCCTCGGTAAAACAGTACCTGACCTCACACGGCCAGGATGAAAGAAATAACGCTGGCAATATCAGCAGCTGGCATTAAGCCACGAACACCAAGTCTCCAGTATACGGGCCAGCTACTCGCCTCTTTTGATCTCTAGTATAGTACACAATCTGAAAGGAATTTTCCAGGTTAAGAAGAAAAATCCAGTACTCTATGCAAGTTCATGGCCTTACTTTCTCCACCAAAATTTGAAAAACCAGTCAGACCTGGTGGCGGACACTTGTGCATTTGGGATTCGGTTCACAGTCAGCCAGGGTGATAAAGAAAGAGCCTATCTCAAAAACAAACAAACAAACAAACAAACAAACAAAAACAGTGAAAAAAATTATATTTTAACTGTTAAAATGTAAGGAAAAATAAACTTATATTTTAACTTGATGAAGCTTAATGTTAGCCTTTTGAGGGCTTCTAGATTCAATTATACACTTTTTTAAAATCAGTGGAAATTTCTACCCTTATTCAAACACACAGACTATGCCACAGGGACTGTAACATCACAATAATACTCTAAGAAATCATTAAAAGATTATTTAAGTTAGACCTGACATTTTCATTTTGTATTTTAAGAAAAATCAGCATGAGTAAGAGCAAAGTACAGTCCACGTGGAAATGTACCCAGAGAAGTATACACGGGTGTGTGGCACCACCACACTGAGCCACAGAAAACCAAGGAAACCAGCAGATCCTTCAAACCCAGGCATTCCCAGGACCTAGCGACCCTGCTCAGGCTACTGATGGTCAGCACCATTCACCTGGCAGGTGGCTGGGGTGGACAGCAGATGTGAGCCGCAGGTCACTAAGAACTCTGTGGCTATTCAACTCTACAAAGCTCAGACGTTTTCAGGAAGGAGGTAGTCTACAGAAAGAAATGTCTGCCTCACACACACAGCACGGCGAAATGCACACTCACAGAGAACAAGCAAACGCTTCCTGGAATTCACTCATTTCAAAAAGAAAGCAGGTCCATCTACCCCCCAAGGCCTCATGGTTTCTTATTAACTTGCTGTGAGTTTTTTGCTTCTGTTTTTTAAGATAAGGTCTCATGTAGTCCAGGTTAGTGTCACACTCATATGTAGCTGAGGCTATCCCTGATGCTTGATCCTTCAGCTTCCTCTTCCCAAGTGCTGGGATCACAGGCCTTGCTACCACACCCAGCCAGAGTTAATGGTGCCCTTGGGCCCATGGCACCCTGTGCTAAAACAGTAAATTATCAAATATATCATCTGTCAAAACAAACCAATGGCTTTTCTCCTGTAACTCAAGAAGATAAAACTTGATGTTTTCAGAACTGCAAACATCTAGTTAGGTCAACTCTCAATATTTATTTAGTGCAGATAATGAAAACCCACTAAATTACTACAAAGTGCTGCTGAGGGTAATTCCAAATATGCATACACACTAAATATTCCACCATGGGAAGAAAGCCCACTGCAGTGCCTGTTCCCAGCACTCTGAGCACTACTTTTCAGCCCTACTATTGCACATCATGGGAACAGGACACTTAGATAACCACAAATGAACCAGTAACAGGTCTCCAACTGTCGCCCTTCACTACCCAGCCAGCACACACTTCCATACGTAAGCATCTCTGCTCTGGACAGCCATGCTGTGCACCTGAAAGATGTCACTCTGCATCAGTGTCATTCTGAGCCACTCTGGTCATGTCTAGGGTTTAATGGGTGGAGGGCACGGCATGTAATTTAATTTAGTTCTGGACTGTAGAGTTGAAATTTTCAAGATTCTACTGTGATATTGCCCTCAATTCAGACTGAGAGATCAATGTACCTGTGTGCACCTGACTCTGACTTACACACAGCATTTTATAGGTGTGACAATCTGCAGATGAAGGTCCATAGTAATGAAAAGTAGTTCTCGCGACTAATTTAACAGTCATATTCCTATGTATGAGAATGCCCAAATGCAATCTGATCTTCCTTAATTTAAAACATTTTTGGAAAGAAGTAAGCACATCTTTATTTTCTGACCGGAAAATTTCACTTTGAAGTCCACCTTCCTGACTGCACCTGAATGAATGCTGCTTCAGCCTCTGACCTTAGGTTTAGAAGGATGCCTGGTAAATGCAGAGCAGAGTGGGTAAAAGTAGCAGAAGAAGAAAAGGGAGTCTGTCACTCTGGGTGTCTTCTAGCTGGAAAATGCCCCCACCTGTGTCCCAGGGTATTCAACTTTTTTACTTGCTTCTAATATTCAATTTTCAAACCCCAAATCCATTTCCTAAAAGTCATCATTTTCCAAGATGTGTTGCACAGAACCACACCACTCAGAGCAGACAAGAGTGCTGTGCCCCAGGTGAGGTCCTATAATTCCCACCGAATGCTCCAAAATCCACATTAAAACTGAGCTTCCAAAGCCTTGTGTTTAAAAATCTCAGGGCCCGGATCCATTGACAGGTTCAGATGAGATCAAGGGTAGAGCACAGAGATCCAGCCAGGATGAGTGCAAACAAGAGCTATCATGTCAGAGCTCAGGGCACAACAGAGCCTCCCATGAGCTAATACTCTAATCCTCCTAAGAATAGGAATGATTCTCTCTCCCACTGTTAAGGAGTGGCTCTTTTTAGTCATTCAACAGAGCACACTTACTACTAAACATACTATCAACTTTGTTTAAGTAGTATTTTTATCCTTTTGAGACAGTCTCACTTTATTTATAGCCCAGGCTGGCCCTCTCAACTCTTGGTGTTCTCCTGCCTCAGCTTCCCAAGTGCTGGGATCACAGAAGCAGATCATCATACATAGCTAACAAGTATTTCTTTAAATAACAGATTCTAAGCATACTTTTCCCCCTGGCCAAAGAGTCCTAACATCCAGGACCAGTAACTTTGTTCTGTGGCTTTCTTGCAAAACACAGCTGCTGAACCCCAAGAGACCAATGTTTTTTGCACAAAGCTTAAACAAACAAAAACAGCAACAACAACAAAAACAAAACACCTTTTTAAAAAAGAAGTGAGGCGGAGTTTGAACTCCAATTAAGGCATTTTTATACAGTCCAACTTTTGAGAATCCTGAAAAGACTTTCAACAGGTAATGGGAAAATTACCACACTCTATAAGAGCACTGCAGAACTATCCCTCATTTCAAACCAATCCTGTTGGACAGTCTGTTTCTTAGTTCCTTGGTCTCTTAGTTCCCAACTGCAGGGGTTATGTCTTCTGCAGGTCTGGAGAAAATGGGCCAGGAGTGGAAGGTCCATCAAGGCTAGACAGAGTGAATGGTCCATGACTGTTCAGCACAGAAGGAAACTGAGGAGACAAAAGCAGACCAGCATCTTATTACAACCTCTGCTTTTACTTTCTGTCCCTCCTATTCTCCCACGGCAGAACAAACACAAGACACGTCCTCAAGATTATCACAGAAGACTACAATGCATTTCCGTGTTTTGTTTACACTGATCACGTGTGGGGCAGGGTGGGGTGGTACACACACAGGCACCATGGCAACAGTGTGAAATCAGAGAGCACTGTAAAGGCCGTTCTCTCCTTCCACCTCTATGTGGGTTCTAGGGATCAGACAGGCTGCCAGACTTGCACAGCGAGTACATTACCCACTGTGACATCTCACAGGCCCAAAATATTATTGTAGCAAAGACATACAAGCAAAAATTTCTTTGTCCTCCCAGAAGCTATTTGCAATCAATATCCCCGCTGGCAAAGGGAAAATTAGTCTTCTCCATGAACTGTTCCTGGGTATACCAACCATACTCCAGACCCCATGTCAAGGAGTAGTTGGCCAATACAAAACAGACTCCCTGGTTTTTGTTGTTGAGCTTTTTTCTTCTGTCTTATTGATTTATTTTTAGTTTGTCTATTTGATTTACATTTTTTTTCTGTTGGGTTTTTTTTTGGTTGTTTTTGAGACAGTCTTACTCTGTAGACCAGGCTGGCCTCAAACTCACAGAGATCCACCTGCCTCTGCTTCCCGAGTGCTGGGATTAAAAGCATGTGCCACCACCACTCAGCTTTCTGTTGGTTTTTAAGAGATAAACAGACCATGTATTTATTAGACAGCGAGAAGGAAAGAGAGAGAAAGAGAAAGCGAACATGTAGTTGGGTGGGTAAGGAAGTGAGAAGGACGTTGGAGGAGTTGAGGGAGCAGAAAGAATATGATCAAATTATATTGTATAAAAAATGTTTTTTTTTTTTTGTTTTTTTGTGTTTTTTTTGGATTTTCGAGACAGGGTTTCTCTGTGGCTTTGGAGCCTGTCCTGGAACTAGCTCTGTAGACTAGGCTGGTCTCGAACTCACAGAGATCTGCCTGCCCCTGCCTCCCGAGTGCTGGGATTAAAGGCGTGCGCCACCACCGCCCAGCTAAAAAATGTTTTTAATAAAAAAACAACTGTGTTTGTCCTAACAATGTATAGACTAACTCTTTCTAATCTACCTCAAAGGAATGGCAACCTTTACCCTAATGATGTCCTGATACAGACCTTCACATCTAACCTCAAAGGGTTAAGAAATTCATTAAATGACAATGCTCACTACAGGGGTTAGTAACAGGGTCAACCCTGAACCCTCAACAAGAAGTCCAGAGAGGCACAGTGATTACTGGATGCTCATCCTAGAAAACAGAGGCCCAACATTCTTAGAACGCCTGCACAGCACTCCAGGCTGAGACTCTAGGGACAGCATCAGGAGCGGCTTAAGGTTTCAGAGCGCTCCACACTCCACTTCTGGGGAGAACCACTCCCCACATAAGGAGAACTAAAAACGTAACAGGGAAAAAAACCTCTCGATGCTCTTCCCATACAGTAACATACAATAATTTAGGAATTGGGGGGAAAAACAGAGGACAGCAGTGATGCATATTCCACACACATGCAAGGCTCCAAATCCAATCCCCAGTATCACACCAAACAAACAAACAAACAAATCAGGCAGAAACAGAATGGCCTCAGGGTGGAATCTGGTGCTGGGACCAAATCCATAGCCTAACTACCACTGAGCTACTCAGACCCCAGTCCCTAAGATGTTAAGGTTTTTTTTTTTTTTGCTTTGTTTTTTCCTTTTTGTTTTGTCTTGCTTGTTTTTCAAGACACGTTTCTCTGAGCCTGTCATGGAACTCGCTCTGTAGACCAGGCTGGGCTCAAACTCACAGAGATACGCTTTTTTCTGCCTCCCGACTGCTGTTGTTTTTCCTTTTTTAAAACCAGTGTCTGGCCAGGTAGTGGTGGTGCACAACTTTAATCCTAGCACTCCGGAGGCAGAGACAGGTGGATCTCAGTGAGTTCAAGGACAGCCTGGTCTACAAAGCAACTTCCAGGACACTCAGGAATGTTACACAGAAAAACCCTGTCTCAAAAAAACAAAAATAAAACCCAGTGTCTGACTCTGTAGCCTAGTATCACCTGCTGTTCAACACCCACTTTCTATGTCCCTCTCAGGTGCTGCCATCATAGGCTTGTGCCATCACACCCAGCTCTCCATACTGCCATCATAGGCTTGTGCCATCACACCCAGCTCTCCATATGATATTTCTATTTTTTACAGTATTAGGAACAGGTGCCAGGCAAGGATGTTATCACTGAGCTATATATCCACATCCTTCCTCTATGATATTGAGATCAAGTCTCAAGAAGCTACCCAGGCTGGCCTTGAACTCTGCCTTTGGAGTGAGATTACAGACAGGTGGCAGCAGATGTGGCCTTATTATATTCTTGAGAGAATAAATGATTAATTATAAAACGTAAGAAAAGTGCCCAGGGCCAGTCACCCCAGAAGTAAATAAGCCAGCTAGAAGAATACCTACCGTTTATAGTCTAAATGCTTGGGGCAGGATAAAGATGAGATCAGATTACTAAATGTTACTGAATGAGAAGAGCATTAAGTTTTGCAATATTTCATTTTTACTTTTTTTGTATATGAGGAGTGGTTCTCCCTGGGTGAGGGGGAGCATTAAGAGTAATCTGAAACAATACAAAACCCTTCCTAATACCTTGGTGGGGAGATAATGCAAAGTTCAGTTACTAAACTAAACTTCATAGTTAAAGTGCTGATGCAGGCTGGGAGGATGGCTCAAAAGGAAAACGCTGGCATATATCAACTCTAAGAGGTAACTGATACAACAGTCTCAAGATTTTCCTCTTTAAAAAAAAAAAAAAAAAAAAAAGGCTGGAGAGGTGGCTCAGTGGTTAAAAACACTGGCTGCTCTTCCAGAGGACCCAGTTCAATTCCCAGCACCCACATGGCTGCTCACAACTGTCTGTAACTCCAGTTCCAGGGTACCCAACACTTTCTCACAGACATACATGCAGGTAAAACACCAACATGCATAAAATAAAAAGGAATAAATCACTTAAAATTTTTAAAAAAGAAAACTAAATGTAATTAAAAGTGGGAACCTACAAACAAGTAATTAAATTTTAAAGAGAGAAACCTATGGGCAGAATCTGCCCCTAACATGTGTGTACCCAGAGTCAGGCAGAGCACATTTCTGTGAAGCTGAAATTTTCTATCAACTAGTAATGTTATAGCTATTCTAGAGTCTTCGTGTAACATACTGCTCGGGTGTTTGTGTCAATCATCTACTGCAGTGCTCCTTGTAGGAAGCACAAGTACAGCACACAGCGCTGTGAACTTAGTAATGAAAACATCACTGGTTTATATATTTACCGTTCGCCATTATTATTTTAGTGTCCTCTTAGCACCAGCAGCCTTAGATCTAAATCTCATGGTTCCACTTTGTTTTTAGACAGGGTCACATTATCTTACACTGGCCTGTAACTATGTAGCTCAAACTCACTGTGACCCTCCTCCCTAGTCTCCCAAGTGCTGAAATTACAAACGTGAGGTCTGGGATTATAGATATGAGGGTCTGAGATTACACACGTGAAGTCTGGGATTACAGGCGTGAGGTCCAGAATTATTTCTCACCTTGCACCTCACATACATACAGCATAGCAGGCTATTCCATCACACATAAGTACAACATGATTGTACAAAACAAAAACCACTTAATGATTCCTTTCTCAAAATATGTCCCTGTCAACAGTAGAACACATGTGCTATTGGGAGACGAGGGGTACTGAGAATGGAAAAGGTTAAGCAGGAATGGGAGTGGGAAGGAAGGGGGAGAAACAAGGGAGTGGGAGATAAACCAAAACCGAAGTACTTTAAAATTCTTAATGGAATTTACTACTTTGTAAGCTAATTAAAAAAGATTTTAAAAAAAAAAGTAGTTTGAATGAAGATACCTTGCATGGGTGAATAATGCTGCACCCAGAAGTCATGGGCAATTAAACAAATTGCAGTGCCAAGCACGGGATACCTCCTTATGAGCTGTTGGCCAGGGAGTCCTCAGAAACAATGTAGGCTATTGCTACTGCTCTTGGTTGCCCACCAGTTGCTAAGACCTATTGCTAAAGATACCACGCACTTTGGTTGCAGGTCAGAGAAATCAAGCTGGAACTGACCCAGAAACTTCCTCCCTGCTGGCTAGCTTTCATAGTGCAGGAACATGGTATGTAGGCCTCTGGAAGAGAAGAGCCATCAGTGATATCTAGCAATGGATCTTACATGCTGAAATACTGACCTGCCAGGCAACATGTGTACTGGTGCTATTGTACCATCAATATTATGGGAGTAACCAACCACTTTTGTTAATTAGACTTAAAACCCACTTCACAGCTGAGAGTCCATGCCTAGTATTACAAATCTGGTCAAAGCCCATGGTTGTGGTGCTCATAGGCCTTAAAGGGACCTAGTATTATTGTTTTGCTAAATGGACATGCTGTCAAACAGCCTTCTAAATACTTAACATTTTCAGCAAGTGATGAATGCAGGTCTCAACCCCCATAAGAGAAGCTTTAAATATATATATATATGTGTGTGTGTGTAGGTTTGTATATGTGAGTGCAGGTGCCCAAAAGGGAGGCTGGGAACTGAACTCTGGTCCACAGCAAGAGCAATGCACTCTCTTAAGCACTGAGCCGCTTCTCCAGCCCTAGAGAGGCTTCTTTTTGCAATAAATTATGGTTAATATTGAGACCCACACCAGAAAAGTGCAGCAAGTAAATGTCTACAGTACACGTACACATGCACACATGCACACAAAACCCCCAAGACTCAGGGAGCATTGTGATGGAGGGGACAGAGGATGGGAACAGTGCTGTGATGTACTTTTTTCTCAGTGTGACATGGTGTTTCAGTCATTAACTCACAGCAGCTACAATTACTCACACTAGATCAAGCAAAATCAAGCATGGATAGGAGAGGAGCTGTGATAGTTACGAGCTGCTGACTAAGGAGGAGTCACTTTTCTTCAGGGGTGTAGCCCCAGATCCAGTAAACAAGCACATACCCACTCATGCAAGGCAAGTAACCAAAAAACAAAAAACAAAAAAACAAAAAACAAAAGACATAAACATAGGAGGCTGTGTTGTGAAGAGGGATGAAGAAGGGTTCCAAAGAGAACAGAAGGAGGATAAACAAGGGGACTAGGTTGTGCATGTGTGTAGGCATGCAATTCCAATCAAAATGCATTAAATGTGACCTCATATCGGTTTTGTATGTACACACATTAGTATATGTACACAGCCTACCTGATTTACAGTGGTTTAACTTAACAGAGCACAAAAAATGCCGTATGCATTCAATAGAAACTGTACCTTGAATGTCAGTATTTTTCTGGGCTAGCAACTTTCAGTATGAAAGTTTCTTGCTATGCTGGGCAGCAACTGAGAGCCACAGTTCCCCATTCACATACTGCATCACAAGGAAAAGCAAAGTACTCTGCAGTCGTGTGTGACAATGACACTGAGCACAACCCCTGCCCATTTCTGCAGTACACATTCCCCAATGACAAGAGGTAATTACCTGGAAAAGCGTATTAGCACCTTGCAGTCTGGCTGGGCTCAGGGGAGCAAACGGGCTGAGAGTACTCCAGAAGTGGATACTGGAGAGCAAGGGGCTTGGAGTCAGCAAGATGGGTGTCTGCAATACACAAGAAGATCACTCACGGACTTGCCAGGATTGCTCTATCATTCCAAAGATACAAACAGAATCCACATAATATGTCCTTCTCCTCCCCAAACATCTCTAAGCCCGAAATTTTATCATGATGAAAAGATCAGAAATCCCTTTATAACCTAGGAAAAGGTAAAAGCCACAAAATCACTTTATAACCTAACTTTTACATGTTCTTTCCAAACTAGAAAGCAAACCTAAATCCGGGTACAAAAGAACAACAGCCAAGTCCCTATAATATCAGACCATCTGGGGTGATCTTATCCAAGAGTTCCCCAAGGTGACCAAGTAAATACATAATATAAGTAGGTAAGCTGACTACAAAGCCACACATTCCTTCTCTCAAGGCTCTCAGTCACTTCTGTTCTCTCTCCTAAGACATCAACAGTTTTAAGGGAGTCTCTGAACTTGCTTTCTTTAGAAAGAGACAGAAAGCCTTGCAGATCAATGACTTCTGCTTTATTTAGTCTCATGTAGCCCAGGCTGCTCTCAAACTGGCTAGGTAGTCAAAGATGACCTTTAACTTCTGATATTCCTGCCTCTACCTCCTGAGTACTGGGATTGCAGGTATGCAGCCCATGTCTGGTTTATTCAATGCTGGGGATGGAACCCAGGGATCTGGATCTGTGCATGCTAGGCAAGCACTCCACCATCTGGGCTACATCCTCGGCCCAAGAACAATGAATTTTAGAAGATGAAATGGCAAGGCTGGAGAGATGGCTCAGCGGTTAAGAGCATTGCCTGCTCTTCCAAAGGTCCTGAGTTCAATTCCCGGCAACCACATGGTAGCTCACAACCATGTGTAATGAGGTCTGGTGCCCTCTTCTGGTCTGCAGGCATACACGCAGACAGAATATTGTATACATAATAAATAAATAATTTTTTTTTTAAAAAAAAAAAGATGAAATGGCAAATCTTTTTTGTTTTGCAGATTCTAGTTAAGGTAAAGAAATTAATTTACCAGTTTACATATAACCTTTCTAAGACAGCCCTAATTAGAAGAAATTGAATTTTACAGGTATAAACTCTCGAGACAATTTAAAAGGTGAATAAACGCAGTCCCACTTAAGAGGAAGAGCAAGCTACCTGTGAGAAAAGTGCTGGTGTAAGAGATGCTGTTGGGAGCGATGGGCTTAAGATCCCCAGGGGGCTGGGGTCACTGCCTGTGACCACAAGAGCAGGCGTCAGTTCTAACCCTTTGGGCTTCTTGGATCTTGATGAGTTATTTGTTTTGTCCTTTTCTGGTAAAGCTGAATCCTCATTTTTAGTCTCCAGTGACAAGTTCTCTGGAAGTTCCATTGGCTGAGAAGCCACTGAGTCAATGTCTGTGTCAATGTCTGGGTTAGAACTCAATGGTGGAGAAGGCGTCCTAGGAGGGTCCTTTAGAGGAAGGGGTCCGGAAGGAACAGGAGAAGTGGGGTTAAAGGTGGTAGCCAGAATGGATGCAGAGGCTGGAGCTTCCAGAGTAGGTAGTGTGGGAGGAACCAGTGTCTCCAAAGCTTGGATAGTTTCTTCAGAAGATGGAGAAATGCTTGGGCTTGTTGAGAAGGTAATGGCAACAGGGTCGATGGGTGGCTTTTTAGCAGGTGTTGTTACAAATTTGATGACAGATGGTGTTGGCTCCTGAGTTTTTTTCTCTGCCAGTTTTTCAGCTGGATTTTCTATCTTTATTGACTTGAAAAGCTTCTTATTGGAGGTGTTCAAAGAGTTGAGAGTAAATGAAGAATATAAACCAGAGTGTATGTAGTCATTCCGACTAGATGTCTTGGCTGTAGGCTGAGGTGCCCGTTCCTTTCCCCCGCTCTCAGCATCTTTGGAACTGCTGGCTTCAATGGAAGTTAGAGTTTCACAGTCTCCCTCAATCCTGCCTACTGTCAGTGGATCCATTTTCAAAATCTCTGGATAAGAAACAAACTTGTACACAAACTTCTGACCATTCACTTTTTTAATGATGTTCTGTAGACAGGAAAATAAGCATACTCAAACTTACTTATAAATTTACATCTCACAATTCATGCAAAAGGGAACCTAGTGAGTGCCCTATTTGAGAACTATGCATAACTTTATAAAAGCTTCAAAAGCATCTATATTCATCTACCCAGGCCAACCACAGTGCCTGCTCAGAGAAATCAAAGCAGTTCAAAGCCTCCTGAGCAACTGGACTAAGACAGCACGTAGGAGCTGAGGCTGTGATTGTTTGACTCTCTCCATCAAACACCTGTATCAAGTCAGAACTCACTGAACTCCAATCTCCAAACGGGTCCAATGGAGTAAACCATAAGCATTCTGAGGAAGCTAAGGGGTCTCAGAGCATGACAGCTGTGAGCTTCCTTCTTCAGCTGACCTTACCTCAGGAAGGCTGGAAAGATCAACTCCTGCAAGGCGGAGGAAGCAACAGCTCAGACTCTTACTCTAAGTCCATTCTTTGGAGATGTGTATTTTTCTCCAAGAAAATATTCAAAAGTCACAAGATAGTAAAAAATAAAATTCTGGGCTAGAGAGATGGCTCAGTGGTTAAGAGCATGAACTTGAGCTCAGTTCCCAGACCCACGTCAGGTAGCTAACTGTTAGTAACTCCAGTTCTAATGGGGCGATGCCCTCTTCTGGCACCTGGGGGCACTGTATGTACATAATACACAGACATCCATGCAGGCGAAACACCCATTCACATAAAATAAGCTTGCCACCAAGCCTGATTACCTGGATTTGATCCCTGGGACCCATATGATGGGAGGACGGAAGTAACTCTGACAAGTCGTCCTCTGACCTCCACATGTACACATGAGTACCGATGAAGACAATATTTAAAAAATTTTAAGGAGTTTGTAGAAATATAATCAAAATCACTGAAGTTGTTAAATAAAATGGGCAAAGTAAGCCACATTAGTACTCAATACCTCAACAGAAACAAAGGACTAATTCTTGTTTTGAGATTCTCTGTATAGTGTCAGGGTCAGGGCACGTGTTTACCTTTACATAGTAGTATCTCAAGGCTCTGCTGAGCTTATCATAATTCATATTAGGCTTGTTCTTGCGAATTCCCCAGAGACGAGCCACCTCCTCAGCCTGCAGAAGCTTGAACTCCCCATTGTTAGATGTCCAGCAGATCATGTGCTCATTCTGGGGTTCCTGCAGGAGCTGAAGAAGGAACTGCCACAGAGTGATGGCACTGTCCATAGCAATGGGCTGGAAGAGCATACGGAGAGGGGAGACAGTCACTTAATGCCACAGGCATTGTGTTAAGTGTTCTAAGTGCCCTGCACAACACTCCTGCAAGATATATACCACTCCACCATCATTCCACATGTCAAAAGGGAGATTAACACTGGGCACACAGCAAATGCTAACACTAAGACTTATGCCAAGGAAACCTGAATCCAGAGCTCACATTTTTAGATAAGCTATGTTACTTAGGTTTTGTTTCAACAGTGTATCCTGTGTAACTTGAACTCACAGTTCTTCTGCCTCAGCCAGTCAAGCACTCGGATTAAATTATGTGCCACTATGGCCAGCTCCCTTAAGAAATCTTTTTTTAAAATATTTTGAATTATGTGTATATGCATGTGTATGTGTGTGTCTGTGTGTACATTTGTAGACATGACAGTGTCCCACAGGGGCAAAAAGGGGGTTGTCAGAGTCCCTGGAGCTGGATGGAGTACTTGACATGAGTGTTGGGAACCAAACTCAGGTCCCCAAAAGCAATACACACTCTTAACAGCTGAGCCATCTCTACAGCCCCCAGCTTCAGAAGTCTTAAACATGGCTAGGTATGGCTCAGCAGCAATACCCCGTGCATGCAGAAGGCCTTGGGTTCTATCTCCAGCATGACAGGAAAAAAAAAAAAGTTACCTTAAAACAATCATCTTCCAAGGAAAATAAAACTGGTTCAATAAATGATAGGAGTAAGCTAAAGACTGGAAGTCAACAGAGGGTCAGTTCTTAACTTTTACCTTCAAAGTCTCAGAAGACCACCATTTCAATGTCTAGCTAAATGACACTGCTTATCTGACAAGATGTGTGTCTAAGAGGCTGAGGCGGAGGGAACAATTTGTTCCTAGTCCAACTGGTATTTCTCCTCCAAATAGTAAGCACCATGGCATACGGGTAGTTTACATATAAATTGGCAACGCTGAGAAGTCAACAAAATGTTCCCCAATTCAATCTGCAAGTTCTGTTACCATTCACAGCCTACAGAGTTTCTTCTATTTAATTAGTGATCAGGACAGGAACAAAGAAAAAGCCTTCAATGTTGGGGTCTTCCAGTTGCACCATTCTCAATTCCAGCTAGCCTGCCACTGGAGCTGGTTAGCCCTGTGCTGTGGGACAGCACACTGCAGCTGGTTCAACAGCACCCTGGCTTCCAGCCACTAGACATTAGTCCCCTTGCCAGTGAGACCATCTCTGCAATCAAATCATCCCAGCTGACAAACACTCTTCCAGACAGCACACAGTAAGGTAGTGCTCTCACAAGGGCATTTTCCAGATAGAACTTCATGGGAAGAATTCCTTACACAGCAACTCTGACCGGATCAACATAAGATTATTCATATGTGACAAAGTGACTGAACGTCTTCATAATAAAACCAGAAAAACCCTCATTCTAGGAATGAAATCCCAGCAGGTCAGAAGAGGGTTTGAAGACAGATCGTTCTACTGAAACACTACACAGACAGACAAATTGAACTACATCAAAACTGCAAACTGTGCTGTGAATACCAGCAAGCCAGCAAACAACCCCCCCCCGTATGTTCTAACCCCAAAACACTCTCACAAATCATGTGTCATAAAAGGAACTTGTACCCCAAGTAGGTAAACAACTCTCATGGCATAAAAAGAAGAGCCAGGTACTGAAGTCTCTAGAGAAAAGCTGGAAGTAGCCAATAAGCACTCGGAAAGATCTCCCCATCATTAACAATAGGGACTGGAACTCAAAAACAAGCAAAACCCACCGTATGCCTCTTGTAACCAGAAAGAGCAACAATAAGCTGACGAAGACAGAAACTGAAACTCACACGTTGCTGGTAGTTATATTAAATGCAATTCTTCTACAGCTAAGTTTACCACATGACCAGGTACACGTCTAGATAATGGAAACATATGTCCATAGAAGAGATATACAGTAGAACATGCCTTTAAGTTCAACACTAGGAGGTAGAAGCAGGCAGAGTTTTGTGAGCTCAATGCCAGCCTGGTCAACATAGCAAGTTCTAAGCCAACCAGAAATGCATTGCAAAACTGTCTCAAAACAAAAAACGGGCTGAAGAGATGGCTCAGTGGTTAAGAGCACTGACTGCTCTTCCAGAGGACCTGGGTTCAATTCCCAGCACCCACATGGCAGCTCACAACTGTCTGAAGATCCAGTTGCAGGGGATCTGACACCTTCACACCAATGCACATAAAATAAAGTTAAATAAACCATAAAAATATTTAAAAAAAAAAAACAAAAACAAAACCAGAGGGGCTGGAGAGATAGCTCAGCGGTTAAGAGCACTGGCTATTCTTCCAGAGGTCCTGAGTTCAAATCCCAGCAACCACATGATGGCTCACAGCCATCTGTAATGAGTTCTGGTGCCCTCTTCTGACCTGCAGATGTACATGCAGACAGAACACTGTATACATAATAAATAAATAAATCTAAAAAAAAGACAAAACCAGAAATGTTCATAGCAGATTTTAATCATAAATCATAAGCATAGAATCAATTCAAATGTTCATCCAACTTATGAATGGAATAGTACATATGTTGCAGTATTATTCAGCCATTAAAAGAAACCAAGAGGACAAGATTAACTCAAAAAAATCAGTATCCCTCCTTTACACAGATGATAAATGGGCTGAGAAAGAAATCAGAAAACATCACCCTTCACAATAGCCAGAAGTAACATAAAATATCTTGGAGTAACTCTAACCAAACAAGTGGAAGACCCACATGACAAGAACTTTAAATCTTTGAAGAAAGAAATTGAAGACGACACCAGAAAATGAAAAGACCTCCCATGCTCTTAGGTAGGTAAAATTAACATAGAAAAAATGGCAATCTTGGGGGCTGGAGAGATGGCTCAGTGGTTAAGAGCACTGTCTGCTCCTCCAGAGGACCCGGGTTCAATTCCCAGCACCCACATAGCAGCTTGCAGCTGTCTGTAACTCCAGTTCAAGAGAATCTGACATCGTTATACCAATGCTCATGAAATAAAGTTGAAAAATAAAGTTAAAAATAAATGGCAATCTTACCAAAAGCAATCTACAAATTCAATGCAATGTCCAGCAAAATTCTTCAGACCTTGAAAGAACAATACCCAGCTTCATATGAAAAAGCAAAAAGCCGGGCCGGGCAGTGGTGGCGCACGCCTTTAATCCCAGCACTTGGGAGGCAGAGGTAGGCGGATCTCTGAGTTCGAGGCCAGGCTGGTCCACAAGAGCTAGTTCCAGGATAGGCTTCAAAGCTACAGAGAAACTCTGTCTTGAAACCCCCCCCCCAAAAAAAAAGAAAGAAAGAAAGAGTAAAAAAACCCAGGATAGCCAAACAGTAACATAAAAACAATCCTGTACAATAAAGGAACTTCTGGAGGAATCACAATCCCTGACTTCAAACTCTACTACAGAGCTACAGTACTGAAAACAGCCTGGTACTGGCATTAAAAACAGACAGGAGGACCAATGGAACCAATCGAGGATTGGGATCCACACACCTATGAACACCTGATTTTTGACAAAGAAGCAAAACAATAAAATGGAAAAAAGAAAGCATATTCAACAAATGGTGCTGGCATAATTGGAAATCAACATGTAGAAGAGTGAAAATAGATCCATATCTATCACCATGCACAAAACTCAAGTCCAAATGGATCAAAGACCTCAACATAAAACCAACCACACTGAACCTCATAGAAGAGAAAGTGGGAAGTACACTTGAAAGCATTGGCACAGGGAACCACTTCCTAAATATAACCCAGTAGCACAGTCACTGAGAGAAACAATAAATGGACCTCCTGAAACTGAGAAGCTTCATTTAAAGCAAAGGACACGGTCAAAAAGATAAAACGACAGCCTACAGAATGGGAAAAGATCTTCACTAACCCCACATCAGACAGAGGTCTGATCTCCAAAATATACAAAGAACTCAAGAAATTGGACAACAAAAGAACACATAATCCAATAAAAAAATGGAGCACAGACCTAAAGAGAACTCTCAACAGAGAAATCTAAAATGGCTGAAAGACACTTAAGGAAATGTTCAACATCCTTAGTCATCAGAGAAATGCAAATCAAAACAACTCTGAGATTCCATCTTACACCTGTAAGAATGGCCAAAATCAAAAACACTGATGACAACTTATGCTGGAGAGGCTGTGGAGAAAAGGGAACACTTCTTCATTGCTGGTGGGAATGCAAGCTGGTACAACCCCTATGGATGTCAGTGTGGCGATTTCTCAGAAAATTAGGAAACAACCTTCCTCAAGACCCAGAATACCACTTTTGGGTATATATCCAAAAGATGCTCAATCGTGCCACAAGGATATGTGCTCAACTATGTTCATAGCAGCTTTATTTGTCATAGCCAGAAACTGGAAACAACCTAAATGCCCCTCGATTGAAGAATGGATAAAAAAAATGTGGTACATTTACACAATGGAGTACTACACAGCAGAAGAAATTAACGACAGCTGAATTTTGCAGGAAAATGGATGGAACTAGAAAGCATTGTTTTAAGTGATGTAACCCAGACACAGAAAGACAATTATCCCATGTACTCACTCATGGGTGGTTTTTAAACATAAGGCAAAGAAAACCATCTTACAAAACACAATCCCAGAGAATTTAGACAACAATACGGACACTAAGAGAGACCTACATAGATATAATCTATGTGGGAAGTAGAAAGTACAAAAAGACAAGATCTCCTGAATAAATTGGGAGCATGGGGACCTTGGGGGAGGGTTGAGGGAGGGAGGGGAGTGGCAGGGAGGGGAGCAGAGAAAAATGTAGAGCTCAATAAAAAAAAAATCTTCTCACATCTGTCCTTCTGAAAAAAAAAAAAATCTTCAACAACCCCACATCGGACAGAAGGCTGATCTCTAAAATATACAAAGGACTCAAATTGGTTATCAAAAGAACAAATAATCCAATAAAAAATGGGGGGGGTACAGACCTAAATAGAGAACTCTCAACAGAGGACTCTAAAATGGCTGAAAGAGACTTAAGGAAATGCTCAACATCCTTAGTCATCAGAGAAATGCAAATCAAAACAACTCTGAGATTCCATCTTACACCTGTAAGAATGGCCAAGATCAAAAACACTGATGACAACTTATGCTGGAGAGGATGTAGGGTAAAGGGAACACTTCTTCATTGCTGGTGGGAATGCAAGCTGGTACAGCCCCTTTGGATATTAGTATGGCATTTCTCAGAAAATTAGGAAACAACCTTCTTCAAGATCCAGCAATACCACTTTTGGGTATATACCCAAAGGATGCTCAATTGTACTACAAGGACGTGTGCTCAACTATGTTCACAGCAGCATTGTTTGTCATAGCCAGAACCTGGAAACAACCTAAATGCCCCTCGATCGAAGAACAGATTAAAAAAAAATGTGGTACATTTACACAATGGAGTACTACACAGCAGGGGGAAAAAATCTTGAAACTTGCGGGCAAATGGATGGATCTAGAAAACATCATATTGAGTGAGATGACAAAGATCCAGAAAGACAAATATCATATGTTCTCACTCATAAGTGGCTTTTAGACATAGAGCAAAGGAAAACCAGCGTACAATTCACAATCCCAGAGAAACTAAACAAAAAGGACCCTAAGAGAGACATGTATGGATCTAATCTATATGGGAACTAGAAAAAGACAAGATCTCCTGAGTAAATTGGAAGCGTGGGGATCATGGGAGAGAGTAGAAGAGTAGGGGGGAGGAAGGGAGGAGGTGGAGAAAAATATATAGCTCAATAAAAACAATTAAAAGGAAAAGATTTGTCTCACATGGTCAGAAAATACTGCAGATGTTTAGTAAAGCCAGGTCCAGATGCAGAAAAACCTCTAAAAAGGTATAGTATGAGCCAGGCGGTGGTGGCGCACACCTTTAAACCCAGCCCTTGGGAGGCAGAGGCAGGTGGATCTCTGTGAGTTCGAGGTCAGCCTGGTCTTCAAGAGCTAGTTCCGGGACAGGCTCCAAAGCTACAGAGAAACCCTGCCTCGAAAAAACAAACAAACAAAAAAGTACAGTATGTTTAAAAATGTGCTTTAGTTGCTGAAGAAAATGAATATAGACTGTCATAGAAAAAAAGTAAAGTTTATAAATAGCAAAATAAAGTTTTTAAAGAATAAAGTAATATAAAAACATAAGCCATGTAAAAATGGGAAATACAGTGTGTCTGGATCCTGTATGGTGCTTTGTTGACTTTCAATTTTTTAAATGGTAATGTACAAAAAAAAAAAACAGCTGCTGTGAGACACTGGATTGTAGAAATGCTAAATTAAACCAACATATATATATATATATATATTTTTAAAGGAATCAAGAGGGGCGGAAAGATGGCTCAGTTATTAAAGCACTTGCTGTATAAGGCTGAGTTCAAATTCCCAGAATCTACATAAAGCAATAGTAAACATCAGTAACCCCGGTGTCCAGGAAAATGTGAGTAGACAGGAGAATCCCTACAAGCCCAGGGGCCAGTTGGCTGCAGTACATGGTGGCAGAACAACGAGACCCTGTCTCATACAAGGTGGAAGGGGAGAGCCAACACTGGAGGCTGTGCTGGTACATTATGTTACACACATATACATGACACACACAAAAACATAAACTCACACACAAAGATAAATACTATTAAGTTTAAATAAATGACTCTGGATAAAAAGCACTTGATGCCTTAGGGTTTTTACTGCTAGGAAGAGACACCATGACCAAAGCAACTCTTATGAAGAAAACATTTAACTGGGGTGGCTCCCTTACAATTTCAGTTTGGCCCATTATCATCAGAACAGGGAGTATGGTGTTGTGCAGGCAGATGTGAAGCTGGTAGCTGAGAGGCCTACACCTTGCAGGTAGCAGGAAGTTGACTGACTCACTGAGCAGTATCCTGAGCATAGGAAACCTCAAAGCCCACCCCCACAATGACACATTTCCTCCAACAAGGCCATACCCACTCCAACAAAACCACACCTCCTAATAGTGCTGCTCCTATGAGATTATAGGGGCAAACCTGAGTTTGTTGTCAAGAACCCACAGTGGAAGAAAGGAACTGGTTCCTCATAGTCGTGTACACACACACACACACACACACACACACACAAGCACACACACACGAAGGAAGGAAGGAAGGAAGGAAGGAACCAAGCACTGCCCCAGCACGATGAACCTTGAAAACACGACAGAAGTGGAAAGCACCCGCCACAGACGGCCAGTGAGTGGCTCCAGTGATAGGAAATGTTCGGACCAGACCATTCCACAGACCAAAGGGATATCAATGTGGCTGAGCCAGCTGAGGGAGACGGAGAAGCATCAAGTGGAAGGAATAGTGGGGAGAAAATTGGAGAATGAAAGCTGATGACCACAGGATTCTTTTCGGGTGGCTGAAAATGTTCTCAGCCAAGACTGTACAGATTCTGTTCTGTGTGGATTAAAAAGCACTCAACTAAATGCTCTCGGCAGGTGATGCCACTCTCAATGAAGACGTTTAAACAAACAAACCTAACGTAACCAACATTACAAAATCCAGGCATGAGAAGACTAAGCCAAACAATACATGACTCAGAGGACAGATGAGTGAGCAGCAGCCAGGAAAATGTCTGGGTTTCTAGAACTGTTCTCTAGCACAAAAATGCCTTCCTTTCATCCTTAGCTACCAGTTTTGATGCTGTCTGTACAGGCACTGTGATCCAAAAGTAGAGACAGTAAAATAGAAGAGAGATGCCTCCCACAGTCAGAGCTGATGAAGTGAGACAGGAATCCCAGGCCCCTCCATCAGTCATGCACTCCTCCAGGCCTGAGAAAAGCTTCTTCTCCATCCAGCCACAGCCTTGCCGGCATTAAACACCAGAGACCGCGACACCAATCCACAACGAGCTCCTTTCATGCTAAGTAACCAGCCCACTAGACATCCTCTCCACAGCTTCACTTAAGCAAGAGCTGAAATAGTCATTATCCATTAAGTGTGGCAGGGGAGGGCGTGATCCCTGTCATTGTTTTGAGTTTTCCAAACGGACCTTTATTTTTTTTTTCGATGTCTATTCTTATAGCAATTCTTATATCTATTCTTATTCTTTTTATTAGTAGTTTCCCAATTTTGGCAATCATATCCTAGTCCAGCCTGTTAAAACTACTTCAATAAATAGGAGCCTAAAGGAAAAACACATTTCAGACATCACCATCACATCAAGAATGTCTGCAGGAGCCTTGCTTGGTGGCACACACCTTTAATTCCAGCACTCAGGAAGCAGAGGCAGGTAGATCTCTGAGTTCACAGCCAGCATGTTCCAGGACAGCTGATCTGTTACAATAAGCTTGTGCGCCTCAGCACTTGGGAAGCAGAGACTCAAGAGATCAAGGCCACCCTGACCTGTATGAGACCATGCCTCAAGACAGTAAAAACACAACACCAAAAATGTGTAGTGCTGGGGATCAAACCCAAGGTTTCACACAGTAAACATAGGCTCTACTACTGAGCTACAATTCTCAACCCATAATTCAATTTCTGTGTCAGGTTATTCTTTTAATGAACTCCTAGATACACAGTAGAAATTCTTTAGTTCCTACAAGTATGATATTAATTATGAACTTCAATGATTTCCTCAACTATAATAGAGAACTGGGCTTGGCATGCTGGCACACACCTTTAATCCCAGCACTCTGAGGCAAAGGCAGTTGGAACTCTGTGAGTTCTTAGCTAGCACAGTCTATACAGTGAGTTCCAGGCCAGCTAAGGCTACATGAGATGCTGTCTCCCAAACCAAACCAGAAGACAAGTACAGGTGATACAGGCCAGGTGCATGACTATAATCCTGGCTCTCCTGACCATGAAGGAAGCATGGAGGGCTGTGTGTATGACATATCGACAGACAGGAACAGAAACATACACAATACGTGAACAAAGACAGAGACGTAGGCCAATTAACAACAGTTAATGCTTTAAAGGTTTTTTGCTGTTGTTATTTTTTGAGACAAGATTCCTCTATATAACAGCCCTGGTTATCCTGGAACTTACTTCGTAGATCCGGCTGGCCTGGAACTCTCAGAGATCTACCAATAAAGGCGTGAGCCACCAGAGCCCAGCCAAAGGTATTTTAGAAATATAACAAAGGCAGACTTAAACGGATCCAAATGAAGGAATCTGATCGTTGACAGGTTAAATGCTGGAAAAGATTTAACACTCAAAGACCAAGCTCTAAGCTACCCGGAAAGAAAGGGCTGTAGGGGGGCGGAGAGCAGCTCAGCGATGGAGTGCTTGTCTAGCATTCTTGAGAACAAGGGTTAGGTGGCTAGCACCGCACATGGGCAATGAAAGCTGCTGCTACTTTCGCCAAGGAGTGCAAGGGAAAAAGAACAGGGGACCCTGGGGTGCAGAACAGCTGATGAACACCTGCTACAGACTGTGGTTTGGGTACCCAACACAAGAAGGAAGAGAGACAAAGCGCAAAGATGAGAGAGTCACAGGACTCTACACAGAGAGGATAGTAAATGTCTATATTTTCCCCTTTTTTGGGCTGGTGACTGGGTAGCTATCACTCAGTACATTCCTAAACTTAAATATATAATGGTATCCCAAAACTTAAAAGTATTTCCCAAAAAATACAATGAACTCCACGTAAGCAGTTTCCATTTTAAATAAAACCAAGGATCAAAGAACAAAGAGTTCTTACGGGGGAAAGTTGAATCATACTGTTTTAAGAAAAACACCACCACCGCCAGCTGGAAATACAGAAGTTTGAAGTTCTGTGCGCGGGGAGAAAGGAAAAGAAATCTGACCCTACAATGACACACAGGCAGCCGTTCTGCTGAAGGAATCTTACTTAAAATGACCTAACCTTCAAATTGCAACAGCTCGAGAAAAAAGCCAACTGTGTCTTCTGACTTCACCCAAGAAATTCCCCTTATTTCCTGCGGATGCCTGTTAAGATTCCTCGCCCAAAAGATGTTTCCAATGCTGTTCGGAGGAAAAGCTTGCCACAGCTGTACAGTAAGCGAGGAGGGTTGCTGAAAAGGAAAGAAAGAAAAAGCCGTGGCGGGATAGACAGCGAGCTTGGGGAAGGAAAGAACGGCGTGAGGCCGCGCATCCCGAGATCAAAGTGCGGGGAGATGCAAACCTCCGGCCCGTGGGCGAGCCATGAAAGTACTTTCACTTTCCAACTTCCTGCCACTGCAACAAGTTAAAACTGTTCCCCTCCGCCCCACCCAGGCAACAAAAACCGCTGCCTTCCGCCTAAGGGACTTCTCACGACCCACCGTGGTGCGGGAAGGGCGGAGGGGGCGCTCCGGCGAGCACCTGAGCGCCGCGGAGCAGCTCCCAAACGAGCGCGCCACCAGGCCCCGCCCACACACAGCCAGGCCCCGCCCGCTCCACCGCCAGGCCCCGCCCCCGTCGTCGCCGCCGCCGCCGGGCGCATTTCCTGCCGCGCCCGCAGCCCCCGCTCGGCCCGCGCTGAACCGGGCTGAGGGGCGGTGGTGCGAGACCTCAACGGCGCGTGGGTGTGCTGCTCACCAGGCCGTACGCACGGGAATCCTCCTCGGCCTCGAACGCGGTGCTCGACCCCGACCGCTCCTCACGCTAGGAACTCAAGGACGGCGCGGCAGCCGCGGCGACCCCCGCGCCGGGGCCCGAGAAGGCGGCGGCGGCCGAGCCGAGCCAGCCGCGTGCCTGCAGCCACCCGCATCTCCAGCCGCCGCAGGTCTCGAGCCCCGCCCTCCGCCCCCGCACACGCGGCTGGGGCGGCGATGTGGCTAGTTGGGCTGCCACTCGCCAGACCCGCGCTCTACGGCCCAGCTACCCCGTCACTCCGCGGCCGCCGCCACTCTCAAACCCCCCCGGCACTGCCGGGGCCCTTCCTCGACGCCGTCGCCTCGCGTCACTTCCGGGGGAGGGGCCGAGCCCCGAAGCCAGTGTTTGTTTCTGGCCCCGGGCTCGCGTTTGCACCCTATTAGGCCGTCCGGTGCCCTCACTCTGGGGCCTCCAGCTCGGCGGGACGTTCGTCCTTCCCCGCAAGCCCAAAGTCGGGCCTGGGACGTCAGGGGTCGCAGCTTGGGGAGAGCTCGGTGACAGTGGAATTGACGTGTGAGGGCGACGCCCTCCACGGAGCCTCCACCACCCCTTGATCATTATCATTGACAAACAGCCTCTCTGGTGGTGTGGGAAAAGCTTTCCGGTTTACCAACTGTGCTAGTTCCAGGACTTTAAGTGACTTTCTTTGTTTGTTTTTGAGACAGCGTTTCAACACGTAACTCTTGCCGGCCTACACGCACAAAAGATTCGCCGTCCTCTACCTCCTGAGTGCCAGAATTACAAATGTGCACCACCTTGCCTGGCCTAAGTGATTTTCCTTAACGAATATAAATAAGGCCTGGCGGAGGTGGCGCAGGCCATTAATCCTAGCATTCCGGAGGCAGAAACGGGAATCTCTGCTTTCCAAGACAGCCAAGGCCACACAAAGAAACCCTATCTCAAAAAAAAAAAAGAAAGAAAGAAATCTGAAACACCAGTTAATTGTCTGTAAAGTGACTGAGAGAACAGAGTCTTGAAGTTGTAACTGCTAAAGAAAGGGTGCAAAAATCACTGTCAGATTCACAGGTTTGCAATAAGGGTCTCAGTATGTTCGAATTCTCAAGGCTGAGGCGGTTAAGAGTTCCAGGCTAGCCAGGCTGCACACTGAGACCAAGTCTCCCCGACCCACCAAACAAATGTCTCTGTTATTTACTTGGGCTTTTTGAAACAGGGCTTCTGTCGTTCACACTGCCATGGAATTGACCGTGCAGCTGAGGTTAGCCTTGAACTCTCAGCAATTCTGTCTCTGCATCTTCAGTGCTAGGATGATAAGGGCAAGCAGCCAAGCCGGTTCATACAAATTTGCTTTGTTTTTGGAAACAAGGTTTCATGAAGTCCATGCTGAGGTTGACTTTGAACTGATCCCGTGTTTTCTACCTCCCAAGTGATGAGATTATGGACTTTCAACACCATGCCCAGTTTCATATGTATATTTTTCTAAAAATATATTAATGTGATTTTATTTTAGGCATTTTATTCTTTGAGAATTTCATACATGCATACAATGTATAGTTAAATCATATTCACCTTCCCTCACCCTCCAACTCCTCCCAGATACCCCATGCCCCTTTCAATTGATGTCTTCTTTTTCTTGTTGCTTGTTAAATAACCCTGAGTCCAGTTAGTGTTGCCCATTTATGTATGGGTGTGAGGCCATCCACTGGGGCACGGTCATCAACCAGGGACCCATTCCTAAAGAAAACTGACTCGTTCTCCAACCATCAAGAGCTCTTCAGCTAGGGGCGGGGTTTCTATTGCTATTCGTACTGGAATGTTGACTGCTAGCTCTTACATGGATCTTTTAACAGGCAACCATGGCCGCTGTGGATTCATGAGTGCAGAGGTCATGCTCAGAAGAGTACAGTTATCCCAGATGTCTGGCTCTTACAGTCATTCCACCTCCTCTTCCTCAGTGTTCCCTGAGCCTCAGGTGGAGGTGACCTGATAGAGATGTCCCGTTTATGGCTGAGCACTCCATAGACATTAGTTCTTTGGACTTTGACCAGTTGTGAGTCTATACATAATCTGCTGTGCATGACAAAAAGAAGCTTCTCTGATGAGGGCCGAGAGTTGCACTAATATCTTGGTTTAATGATAAGTATTTACAGGGCAGTTTGATACTGTGTACATTTAGCAAAATTCCCTTAGAAGCAGATTCATTTCTAAACCTATGATCTCTCTAGCTACTGGATCTTGGCCAAATTTACAGTACTGGGCTGCCGAGTTACCTCCTGTAGAGTGGCACTTAAACCCAACCAGAAAGTAGTTGGTTGCTTCCATAATATTCATGGCACTATTGCACCATTGGTGCATCTCGCAAACCCAGTTGTTACTGTAGCTCACAGGGTTCTCTGCTGGGTAAGACTTGGTTACTTTTCTTCCCCAGAAACCTGCACAGCCCCTCCCAGTATTGTGAAAGCTAATCAACAAAGAGGAAACGTCCTAGTCAGTACCTGCCCAAGGAAGCCGAAAGAGAGTGTCCGATCCCAGATCCCCTGGAGCTGGATTTAACAGCTGTTGTGAACCACCCACATGGGTGCTGAGAACCTAGCTAGGTCCACTGGAAGAGCAATGTGCACTCTTAACCACTGAGCCATCTCTCCAACACCCCATAGCTATTCTTAAGGAGCCAAGTCACACTTGGTTCAGGAAACCACTTGAAATAGCAGCCAAAGGAATGTAGGGCCATTAATAAACTGTGACTGCTGAAAAACTCTGAAGAAATAGATTGTGATCTTATGTTTAATGGGTTGCCAGACAGGTCAGTGTCTGCATTACTGGTTTTCCTGGCTGTTTGCTAGCTGGGTTGCTTTTGATAAGCTTCTCAACTTCTCTGATCTTTTTAGTACGTGCATATTGTCAAAAGATGGTAATGTGCAGCATTAGAGAGCGTTAAATGAAGACCAGGACTTCTCGATGCTACAAAGTCAACACTCCGTAAATGGTGACGTCATTTCTTTCTCCCTATCACTTCTCTCCCACGGTTGAACTCGGTAAAGTTAATTGAGCACATCGCATGACTGCAACCCTGTCATCCCTCTAAATTTTTGGAAGATAATCATTATTTCCTGTGTCTCCAACTTTTCCCATAACACCTGGTAACTGAAATACACAGAGGTAACTAAGCCTGTAAGACCAACTTGACCAAAAGCTGTTAGTTTTTCAAAACTGATTTTGGAGTTGAGTGTGGTCCACGTCTGTGATCCCAGCACTCAGGAGCAGAGGCAGGAGACCCACAAACTGGAGACCAGCCTGTTCTGTATAATGAGTTCCAGACCAACCAGGACCACATAGGGACTCCCTGTCTTAACAACCGAAACAAACCCAAAGCCTAACTTGGGCAAGCTAGGCATGGTGGTGCATGTCTGTAACCCCAGAGGCACAGGAGAAGGTCTGCAAAACTGAGGCAGTCCTGGGCTTCAGAGACAGTTCTTAGTCCACTCTGGGCTACACAGCAAGACTTCTCTAAACAGACCTAAAAAAATTCCACAAAGGATGTAAAATATTTTAATTCAGAAATACTTGTTTAAATCTAGTGTGGTACACAGTTATAACACCAACTACTTGGGGACCTGAGACAGGAGGATGACAATTTCGAGGCTTGCCTAGGAGATTTAGTTGAGACACTGTCTCAAAATAAATTTTCCGCAAAGGGAATATAACTCAATGGTAGAGCACACATTTAACATGAGTGAGGCCCTGAGTTCTGTCCCAGGTAGAGAGAGTGTGTGTGTGTGTTGTGTGTGTGTAAAAGAAACACAATATCTAAAAAGCAGTAGTCATCTTGACCTCTATTCTAATTTTTTTCTTCTAACAACTTCTTAGAAACTAAAAGGAAAGCTACGGATTATGAAGGTAGAGGACAGTTTGAAAATACCCATTGGAAACATTCACCTCTGGAAAAGTGTGACTTAAGTCATTTAAAGCACCATAGCAAGAGCAGTGAAGGAGTATGGAGACCTGCAGATGTTCCTGTTGCTCCTGAACCAACAGGAAACATCTGGCTCAGCCTGAGGCCAGAAGTTGTGTCACAGCCCTTTATACCGAGCTTATAGTGCTATCAATTACAATGTATTTCTGGAAAAAGCCTGCTTTGGGAGTCCTGACATTAGTCATAGCAAGCCTTTCTGCTTTTAAATTGACTTTTTTTTTAATGCTGTACATGTTGACAGAAACTGAATTTCCAATCAGAGAACTAGACACTGAAGGACTCAGTAATGCGTCTGGTTTCCCCCTCAGGAGTCTGCAGATAGTGGCTCTCTACTGTTTCTTACAGGGCACGTGGGTCTGCTTTTGCCAAACCTCATGGTGATTGGTCAACCAAAACCACTGCTGTTTTGTTACCTGTCTCATCATTTTCCACTGTAGTTGTATGTCCAGTCTTATCCTACCTTCTCAGGGCCACCTCCGTGCACATGAGTGGATGTTATTAGAACAGATCGTGTCTCCCCGTCCCTCAATTGCTTGTTCTGGCGCCCATCTCAGCCCAGGGAGCACCGCTTGATTTACCTTTCCTATCCCAGAAACACCTGGTCAGGATCATTCTTCTCAAGATGGTGTCCCTCCCTTCGTTTCCATTTCACTGCCCTGTCCATGACCCCAGTTAGTTTCCTTCTTCTCTAAAGTCGTGTCTCCTTGATTCTAGCTGACAGAAGTAAACAGGGAGGCCAGGTGTGGTGGCACACTCCTTCAGTCCCAGCACTGAGGAGACAACCAGGTGGACCTCTTCCAGTTCAAGGGCAGTTTGATCTACAGAGAGCTCGGAGCCAGCCAGAGCTACACAGTGAGACCCTGTCTCAAAAAACAAACAACAAAATAGCCATCTCATCACCTGTAATGGTAATGTCTTTAAGTCAGAGGAAGTGCCAACATCAGCAGGAGAGAAGTTCAAAGCAGATTAATTTCAGCATGAGCCACACATAAGAATAAAGACCAGAAATTGCTGGTTCGTGCCTCTAAGGCCTCCCTAAACTCAAGAGCTTGATCCTCCTGAGAGAATGCTTGTAATGGCCTTTCTGGATATCACTTTTTACTTCTTTAAAAATAAGAGACTCAGAACTGGGTGTGGTGGTTCACAACTGTAAATGGCAGCACTTGGGAGGTAGAGGCAGAAGGATCAGAAGTTCAAGGCCAGCCTCAGCTACACAGTGAGTTGGAGGTCAGCCTGGGCATCATGAGATCCTGAAAAGGAAGGGAGAGAGGGAAGGAAGAGAGGCTCACATCTTTCACTTCTTGGTTGTGATAGAGTAAAAGGAAAAGTTAGTTCATCAAACTGAGCTTCCAGCCCGTATTAAACTACCTTACAGATACTGTGTGTGTGTGTGTGTGAAAGACACTTCTCTTCTTTGAAGAGAAGTTGTTATTGAAAATAAGTGCTGAGTAGTTGTAAATTGAACCTGGTGGGTGGCATCTGTAAACCCATAGCCAGCTCAAAAACTTTGCCAAGTAAAACCAGTAAAATGATGTTTAGTGATATCTTTCACCAACAATATTACTCTCGGCAAAGAAGTTTCCTCCTCATTACGATAATTCAAAAAGTATTCAGGGCTCAGAGAAAAACCCCATAGAAAGGTCCTTTAACAAGGTACCATGGCCTCTAGACTATGAGGTAAGCTCAGACACCATCTGCCAGCCCACAGTATGCATCATTTGCAGAGGGCTTGACAAGACATGAATTGCCTGGGGCACAGCCATGACCTAAGACTAATTGCTTCACAAACACATCCAGGAATAGAACATCATATGATTTGAATCTTGGTCTCTACACCCAGTCTGCTTGCTTCTTCCTCCACTAATACCTCTGATGAAAAATAATTTTATTAGTCTGATAAATGCACTTTTCTGGGCTTATAAAAACTGAAGTGGCAAAGGGAACCTACTACTTTGTTTCTAATTGGACCTTGGAAAAATGCTCATTGATTGATTAAAAAGTGTTGAATTCCAATCTTGGATCACAGTTGAAGATCCTGGCTAGAAGGTGCAATTCCTTGCAGGGTTTGTATTCCTCTGAATTTTAAGCTAGAAGGATTTCTCCTCTGTGAATCTTAAAAAAAAAAGATTTATTTATTTTATGTGTATGAGTGTTGTATGTCCATGCACCATGTGCAATGACTGGTACCCAAGGAAGCCAAGAGAGGGTATTGGATCCCCTGGGAAGAGCCATCATGGAGGTACTGGGAATCGAACCAAGGTCCTCTGTAAAAGCAGTCAGTGCTTTCAACCACTGAGCCAGCTCCCATCTTGTATGTCTTAAAAGCATTGAGTATAAAGTTTTTGTTTTTCCGTTAGAATTAATTTGAGGGGCAAAGAAATGGCTCAGGGGTTAAGAGCAACTACTTCTCTTCCAGAGGATTACAGGCTTGAGCACCCAGGCTCAGCTAGTTCTGTATAATTTCTTTTTAAACAGAGTCCTGCTGTGGTACCCTGGCTGTTTCTGAAACTTACTATGTAGACCAGGCTAGCCTCAAACTCATAGATATTTCTTGCCTCTGCTTCTGATGTGCTATCACACCTGGCTTCTGCCTAATTTAAAACCAAACAAACAGAAACAAAAACAGGCACAAGTGATAAAATAGTAGCTTCTCCTGCAGCAGCCTCTAGCCCTTCAAGCTCTACCAACTGCGCTGTCCCCAGCTCCCAAAATGTTATTTTTAAAAGGAGGCAGATGTTAATGCAAGAAGTCCATTTTCAGAAACTTTCTGAATTAAGCTTCGAGCCATTCACTCCCCAAGATGTATACAGTTTAAATTCTCAGGGATTGCAGCGCCCCATAGACAAGGAGCTGGGGTCATGATTTGCTCTGCTCCTCCCTAGGCACTGTCTCAGGAGCCTTTTCTTTTCCTTTCTGAGGAAACACCATGCTGTGTGGAGTCTGCTTGTGCACCTTCTGAAACCCACTGCATGGATGGCTGAGAAGATAGAGTCTACCATCTATGTGCTTTCCCTCACCAAAGTGGCTCTTCATGACTGGAGGTGCGGCTCAAGGGGAGAGAATGTCTGGCATGTGTGAAGTTTGGAGTTCAGTGCTCAGAACTGAAAATAAAGAATTTGAGGGGGAAACCTTTCATCCAGTTGTTTAAGTTTTCATAAAAAGCAATGCCAACTTATTGTTTTCCCAGGAATCCTGGTGTTCAAAGTCTTTTGTTTTGTTTTTGAGACAGGGTTTCTCTATGTAGCTTTGGAGCCTGACCTGGAACTTGCTCTGTAGACCAGGCTGGCCTCACACTCAGAGATCTGCCTGCCTCTGCCTCCTGAGCACTGGGACTAAAGGCATGTGCCACCACTGCTCGACAAAGTCTTTTTTTAAAAAATTATGTGTGTATGTACATCTGAGTGCAGGTGCCTGAGGAGGCCAGAAGAGAGTGTCAGATCCCTTAGAGCTGGAGGTACAGGTGGTTGGGAGCCACTCCATATGGGTGCTGGGAACTGAATTCAAGTCCTCTGCAAGAGTAGCAAGCACTCTTAACCCCTGAGCCATCTCTGCAGCCCCTGCACTTACAGTCTTGTTTCTGAGTATGATCTCCAAGTAAGGTCAGGGGTAAGACTGGTTCTAGAGCACCTGTCATTGACTGAGAGTCTTACTAGCTTTAGCATCCGAAGTTCACAGCTTACTTAGTGTTAGTAAACACAGGAGGGACTCCCTGTGTACTCCCAGCCCTGGGCTTCCTACACAGCTATGCCACATAGCAGGGCTCTCCAGAGAAACAGAACAAGTAGAAAGGGAGTGTGCGTGTGTGTGTTGTACATATGCTGGTTGTGGTGGTTCATGTCTGTTATTCCACAGCACTTAAGAGGCAGGGTGAAGGGAGTCACTGCAATTTCCTGGCCCAATGGCTACATAGTGAAAAAATTGTATCAAAAACGCCAAAAAGGAGGAAGATAAGGAAGGAGGGAGGGAGGAAATTACAATAAAGAATGGGGCAGGTGGCGCAGAGGTTAAGAGCTTTAGTTGCCATTATTCATAAGGCAGCCACAACCAATCTTAACTTCAGTTCCAGTGGATCCGATGCCCTCTGGCCTTCATGGGACACTGCATGCATGTAGTACACACACACGCACACGCACACCACACAGGCAAAGCACTCAAACACATAAAAACAAATAATTTTCAAAATTGAAGGAACTAGATCATTAGGAACCTGGGAAGATGGTTTAGTTGTTGAAATGCCTAAATACAAGAATAAAGATCTGAGTTCAGATACCTCACAGTAGGTAAAAAAAAAATAGGGTGTAGTGTAGACATCTCTAATTCCAGCATTGCAGAGCAGGGTCTGGGTAGAGACAGGCAGATCCCTGGAGCTCAATGGCCATCTAGTCTGGCCAAACCAATGAATTCAAGGTTCAATAAGAAATGCTTTCTCAAAAAAACCCAGGATAGCCAAAACAATCCTGGGCAATAAAAGAACTTCTGGAGGCATCACAATCCCTGACTTCAAACTCTACTACAGAGCTACAGTACTGAAAACAGCCTGGTACTGGCATAAGAACAGACAGGAGGACCAATGGAACTGAAGACCCCGATATCAATCCACACATCTTCAAACACCTGATCTTTGATAAAGAAGCAAAGAATATCAAATGGAAAAAAGAAAGCATATTTAACAGGTGTTGCTAGCATAACTGGATATCAACATGTAGAAAAATGAAAATAGACCCATATCTATCATCATGCACAAAACTCAAGTCCAAATGGATCAAAGACCTCAACACAAAGCCAGCCACACTGAACCTTATAGAAGAGAAAGTGGGAAGTACACTTGAACGCATTGACACAGGGAATCACTTCCTAATAGAACCCCAGCAGCACAGACACTGAGAGAAACAATTAATAAATGGAACCTCCTGAAATTGAAAAGCTTCTGTAAAGCAAAGGACACGGTCAACAAGACAAAACAACAGCCTACAGAATGGGAAAAGATCTTCACTAACCCCACATCGGACAGAGGTCTGATCTCCAAAATATTCAAAGAACTCAAGAAATTGGACAACAAAAGATCACATAATCCAATTTAAAAAAATGGAGTACAGACCTAAACAGAGAACTCTCAACAGAAGAATCTAAAATGGCTGAAAGACGCTTAAAGAAATCAGAGAAATGCAAATCAAAACAACTCTGAGGGTCCATCTTACACCTGTAAGAATGGCCAAGATCAAAAACACTGATGACAACTTATGCTGGAGAGGTTGTGGGGAAAAGGGAACACTTCTGCATTGCTAGTGGGAATGCAGGCTGGTACAACCCCTCTGGATATCAATGTGGCAATTTCTCAGAAAATTAGGAAACAATTTTCCTCAAGACCCAATAATACCACTTTTGCATATATATCCAAGGATGCTCAATCGTGCCACAAGGACATGTGCTCAAATATGTTCATAGCAGCTTTGTTTGTCATAGCCAGAACCTGGAAGCAACCTAAATGCCCCTCGATCAAAGAACAGATAAAAAAAAATGTGGTACATTTGCACAATGGAGTACTACACAGCAGAAAAAAATAACGACGGCTTGAATTTTGCAGGAAAATGGATGGAACTAGAAAACATTATTTTGAGTGAGGTAACCCAGACACAGAAAGACAATTATCACATATACTCACTCATAGTTGGTTTTTAAACATAAAGCAAAGAAAGCCAGCCTACAAACCACAATCCCAGAGAACTTAGACAACAATACGGACACTAAGAGAGACTTACATAGATCTAATCTACATGGGAAGTAGAAGTATAAAAAGACAAGATCTCCTGAGTAAATTGGGAGCATGGGGACCTTGGGGGAGGATTGAAGTGGGGAGGAGAGAGGGGAGCAGAGAAAAATAAATATCATGAAAAAAAATATCATGAATCAATAAATATGAAAAAAAGAATTGCTTTCTCAAAAAAAAAATAAAATGCAGAGTAATAGATGATAGAGGAAGATACTCGTATTGACCTCTGTCCACTTCATGCACATGGGTACACACAAACACAAGGACAGACATACACACACATTGGGGGAGGGGAGAGAGAAATCAGATTACAAAATTATAGAGGCTGCCAAATCCTCAAATCTGCACTTTTCCAAAGCTGGAGCCTCAGGAGAGCAATGGTGTAGTTCCAGTGAGATCCCACAGCTCAAGATGCAAGACATCAATGACCAGCTAAAGGCAGACATCAGGATGAGTTCATTTGTGTTCAGTGGATGGCTCAGCCTCTGTGTTCCATTCAGGCCTTTAGCTGATTAGCTGAGACTTGCTCACATAAAGAAAGGCAATCAGCTATACTTAGCTGCTCGGTAGATGTTAGTCTCACCCAAAATAGGTTCACTGTAACACTGAAAAATTATCTAGGTACTTCATCTAGACATATAAAATAAATCATCATATTTGTATGTATGTATGTGTGTGTATATGTGTGTGCACGCACACACGTGCATGTGTGTTTATGGTGCAGATATATGAGTTTGTGGATGTGGGCACTTATGCTCCTGTGCGCTCAGTCAGAGGCCAACGGAGGACATCAGTGTCCTTCTCTAGTGCTCGCCACCATGTTGCTTTGAGGCAGGGTCTCTCACCATTTAGTCTATGCTGGCTGGCCAGTGAGTGCTTCTCATCGGCCTATCTGTGTGTCCCAGTGCTGGAGTTAACAGGCATGTGCAGTCATGCCTGGCTTTTACATGGCTGCCTGGATTTCACACTCAGGTCATCACACTTATGAAACACGTGCTCTTACTCACTGAGTCAACCCCCCCAACTCAGCAGCATATTCTTAGAAGCAGGTGATGGACACTTACAAGGTCTGATCTTGGCTGCGAACAGGGCTCTTCCAGGTGAGTAGGTTCCTGGGACTCAGGTTACAAAATCAAAGCTAGCTCAGTTATCTGGATGACTTCTCCCAACTCCTGCCCATATCCCATGATTCCTTTCTATTACTCTTTATAACTTTTTTTTTTTTACTTCCCTTTTCCCCCAAGACAAGATTTCTTACTGTGTAGCCCTGGCTGTCCTGGAACTCGTTCTGTAGACCAGGCTGGCCTTGAACCCACAGAGATCCACCTGCCTCTGCTCCCAAGATTAAAGGCATGTGAATCACCAGCAAAAGATGGTGTTACTCTTTGGGGAGGGGGACTTTTTATGTTAAGGAAAACATAAAGTAGTTTAGGAAAGCATCACTCACCTACCTCACAAGTGCTTCTAAAATAAGCAGTTCTCGCTACAGCACACCAAAACAAACGCCAGAAATTCTTCTTCAGAACTGTGAAACCACTGACCACTCCCACTGTACATTAGTTCCCCCTTCTCCCTGGTTTCACTTTCTGTGGTTTGTTTCCCACAGTCACCCACAATTCAAAAACATGAGTGGAAAATTCTAGAAGCAGACAAATCATAAGAGTTTCGCCTGCTTTCCTGATGAGCGTGAAAAAGTCTGCGTTACCCTGCCCCACCTCACCTGAGACATAAGCCACTGTTCAGAGTTTCCACAAAGTATACACTACCTGCCTGCGGGAGCTGAGACCGCATCCACACATCGTGGGATATAGCTACAATTGTCCGATTTTATTAGTCCGATACTCTTGTTAGTGTCCCTGTGCCTAACTTAGGATTTAAACGTTTCATATGTTATGTATATGGGGAAAGAGTATCTATTTATTACACTGGACTGGCTAAGCCCTATCTGCAGTCTCAGGAATGCACTGGGGTTTTAGGATGAAGACAGCTGCTGTATCACTGAACTCAGCCCGAAGGTCAGGAAAACCCACAATAAACTATGTGTTATGCAAAGGCCAAGGCAGCCTCAGTGGCAAGTCTGGGTGGTTAACGGGAGTGTCAGGCTGAGGTCACCTTCTTGCTCAGCATTTCACCCGGCCATCCATTGCATTTGCTCACTCATGCACTTAACCAAGCACATACACATTAAGCGCCTCCTGCGTGGAAACCCTGAGCTGGATGTGGAGTGACACAGCCATGACTAAGATGCAGACTTCTCACTGGAAGAGCTTGGCAGGGAGCAGGTAGGAGATTCCTGCTTGGGCGTCTGCTCTCATTTTAGTGTTACTTCCCCGAGGAGCTCGTCCTGGTCCCCAGGGCCCCATCTCAGGCTGGTCTCAGGACCCTCTACCCACTCGACTAGTGCCGTGCCAGTTGCTCACCACCATCACTCCTTCTGGAATGGTGTCTGTGAACACTGTTGGCTGCAGACATCCAAGGAAGTAGGAACTACATCCCCGTCTTCAACCTGTCACATGGTGGTGGCTTAATGAATGTTTGTATTAAAGATAGATGATTATGCCCAGAAGTGGTGGCGCACGTCTTTAATCCCAGCACTTGGGAGACTGAGGCAGGCAGATCTCTGTGAGTTTGAGGCCAGCCTGGTCTACAAGAGCTAGTTCCAGGAGAGGCTCCAAAGCTACACAGAGAAACCCTATCTCGAAAAAAAAAAATAGACCGATGATTATGTCAGGTAAGTTGAAGTTAGTACCTAATTTTCATGAATTCCATAGTAGTACATGACATAGGCACACAAAGGAGAGAGAACAGCCTCGGAGTCATAAAAGGAAAAGGTGCAGTGGAGAGTTGGAGAATAAACACAACCTCAGGGGGCAGAGACAAGGCGGACGCTTTTCCACAGAAGGGATGCAGCAAGTGCAAAGGCACAGAGGCACCCATGAGCAAAATTTGCTTGAGTGCCAGAAAACAGCTCATTGTGGTTAGGGCAGGCTTTGAGTTGGGGAAGCAGGATTAGTGTGTGAAAGCGGTGGATGGAGCAATATGAGAAGCACCTGGCTTGTGTGCTATGTGCAGAAGTGTGCGTCTCTAGCCAGGCACCGGGTATATGCCCAGCACTAGACAGGTAGGGGCAGGAGGGTTGCAACTGCAAAGTCATCTTTGGTTGCATACTGAACTTGCAGCCAGCCTGGGGTAGATAAAAGGTGTTGACTCAAAAGGATGAAGAGGAAGAGAAGGAAGGAGGGAGGGAAGGAGAGGAAAGAAGGGAGAGAGAGGGAGAGGAGTAGTGTGAAGTCTCTTAAGAGTGCTTGACTCGCCATGGTCAACCAGCCATCAATCCATGTGAGGGATACTGGGATGTAGAATTGAGGTCTTGCTATTTATGTAGCCCAGGCTGACCTAGTAGTTTTTAAATTTTATTTTATATGTATGAATATTCTGCTTGCATACATGCCTATATATGATTTGTATGACTGGTGCCCATGGAAACCTGGAGAGGGCATCAGATGATCTGGAACTGAAGTTACAGACCGTTGTGAGCCACTACGTGTTTGTTAGGATTTGAACCTGTGTCCTCTGGTTGAGCAGCCAGTGCTTTTAACCTCTGGGCCTTCTCTCTTCAGTCCTGTTAGGCTGGGAGTTTTACTAATGCATGAAGTCTGAGTGAATACACATACTGTCAACTGAAGCACACACACCTTTCTCAGTTCATTAAGTGGGGAAAAAAAAGCTCTGAACTAGTTTCCTAAGGGAAATTACTTATTTTTGTTGTTCTTTTATCAAAACAGGGTCTCCCTGTGTAGCCCTGGCTGTCCTGAAACTTGTTCTGTAAACCAGGCTGTAAACAGAGATCTGTCTGCCTCTGCCTCTTGAGTGCTGGGATTAAAGGTATGTGCCACCACTGCCCGGTTGGGAAATGACTTTTATCGAGGTGTTTTGCTCTGTAGCCCAGCTGGCCTCTGGAGTTCAGTCCTCCTGCTTCAGCCTACCGAGCGCTGGGATTTACAGGCATGCATACTGATCTTTATCCCTGTTTTAAGACATCTTCCTTGTCAGTGGTGTTGCCACACCCCTCAAATTCATGATAGCATTGGCCACCTGGGAGAAGCAAGTTCACTGGACACGTCTTGCCCTTCCCTTGGGAAGACTGAGATCATCTGAGAACACTTCAGAGAGCACATATAGGGGCTGGAGCAATGACTCACCAGTTAAGAGCACTGGCTGCTCTTCCAGGGGACACAGGTTCAGTTCTCAACACCAACACGGCAGCTCACAACTTCAGTTCCAGGGACTCTGATGCCCTCTTCTGGCCTCCACGGGCACCAGCCAAGTACATGGTGCATAGACGTTCATGCAGGCAGAACATCTATACACATAATTTTTTTAAAAAAAAATAGCACACATATACTTTATTCTGCAGAAAGGAACCTAGAGGCATTCACTGCTAATTGTTTGTTCTGGATCAACCTTCAATCTAGATGCCATCCAAGCATCAAGCTTAGGGGAAATGCAAGACTCAGAGGCCTTGATATACATCAGCCCTCCCCTGCTGCACAGAGAAAGGATATGGTAGGGAGTACACTATTGTGGTGGTTTGAATAGGTATGGCCCCCATAGGCTCATGAGTTTGAATGCTTGGCCCCTAGGAGGTGTGGCCTTGTTGGGGGAAGTGTGTCACTGTGGGGGCAAATTTTGAGATCTCATATGCTCAAGCTACATCCAGTGCAGTGCACAGTCTCCTGCTGCCTGTGGATCAAGATGTAGAACTCTCAGCTCCTTCTCCAGCACCACGTCTGCCTACATGCTGCCATGCTTCTCACCACAATGATAATGGAGTAAACCTCTGAAACTGTAAGCCAGCTCCAATTAAATGTTTTCCTTTCTAAGAGTTGCTATGGTCATGGTGTCTCTTCACAGCAACTGAAACCCTAAAAGACAACTATAAATCTCAGAGACAAGATTGACCCCCCTAACCAGACTGCAAGAATTTTGGAATGGCTGACTTCCAGATCACCCTTCCTGTACAACCTGCTAGCTAAGGATGAGGTGGAAGACAGGCTTCTTCAGGTGCCAAACCATGGTCTTCTTAGATGATAGCCCTCTGGATGAGGCACAGTTTAAAGGTTCAGCTCCTGATTTCTTCCCGTGTCAGGGTGCACAGACTGTAAGAATCGCAGAGAGCAAGAACAGCATCTTAGGCTGCCCCACAGTACCCAGCAGCTGAGCGCCCACCAGGTCCTCAGGACGCAGCCATGACTGGCTGACCTAATGCATTGCCATCAGGCAGGAGGGCTTCTTAAAGCTCCCATGCACTTTTTAAAACAACTTTCTAAATTTTTAATATTAGATCTGTAGAAAAGGTATAAGATATTGTGGTGCTTTCTGTACACATATCACCTCTGCTTGACGCTCTGGCTGACCTGGAATTCTCTATCCTCTTGTGTCTACCTTCCAAGTGCTGGGATTTTAGGCACATGCCTTGTGACTGACTTGTGGAGCCTCTAACCCCATTCGGGATTTTATCCTCATGACTCTTCATGACTGATTTGCCTCCTCAAAGCCCACCTCCAGTGCACTGGGCCTAGGTGTCAACAACTCTTCCTGAGCCATCCACTCTATCGAACATCCCTGCAACAAAATACCAGCAGTCTGCAGTCTACGGTTTGTGAGACACTTTCCTAGAGTTCCTGTATGCCTCCACGAACACGCAGTTGCTACTGACCAGCCCAGGGATCACAGAGGGTCTAGCACATCGGAAGTGATCACTACGATTTAAAGACAGCAATATGTGGGGGCTGCAAATTTGCTAAAGGCTACAGGGATGAAGTTGGGCTAATCAGTACCCCACGTACACACGCATGGCCATCTGCCCAAGGCCAAGTTCCAGCAAGAGCAGACTGAGGTCAAGCAATATTGTTCTGGGTCATATAAAGCCGTCTCTAAATAACGCAGGGCGATCTGGTAACAGTATTGTGTGTCTGAAAGTTGCAGCTCCCAACAGTCTTCAGCCAACAGTGACAGGATTGCCAGGCCACTGTCATCAACTCTCACCCTGGAAACCAAGGTCCCTCCCCCCTACACACACACAATGGTGCAGGGATAACCTGAGGCTCTGCGGAGAGGGCCAGAGGGCCAAAAAGGTCTAGAGAATATGGAAGACGAGACATCACACACCCAGCCCTACCCAAGCCCCTTCTTCTCGTCCCCAGGTCACTGTACCTTATCTGAAACAGCTGGGCCCAGCACCAGCAGGCAGGGGAAGTGTATTAGGGTTTCTTTCCCTGTGAAGAGACACCATGACCTTCCTTCTTCTGAAGGAAAACATTTGATTGAGTGGCTTACAGTTCAGAGATTCAGTCCATTATCATCACAGTGGGACCGGCAGCACGCAGGCAGACAAGGTGCTGGAGAGGGAGCTGAGCGTTCTCTCTACATCTTTGATCCACAGGCGACAGGAAATGAACTGAGACACTGGGAAAGCCTGAACATAGATGACATCTCCACGCCTGTCTCCACAGCGACACACTTCCTCCAAGGCCACACCCACTCAAGCCTCCTAATAGTACCACTCCCTAAGAGCTTATGGGGGCCAATTACATTCAAACCACCATGGGAAGCTGTATCAGTCTGGACTTTCCTCCTCTGTCCACAAGAAATCACATTCTCCCCTCCTCTAAACTCAGTCTGCATTTGCTACTCACCAACTGTCTGACACATCTCTGCATTAGAGTTAGCCCAGCTTTTTCCTCTCCACCCCCATGAAATGCACCTGCCTGCCAGCCACAGTGAGAGGACTCATGTAGGAGACCACATCCTACCCACTTCCCATAGCCCCCCTTCTTCCTGCTTCCCTGCCCTTCTGATTTCTCAGTAAGTCGGGAGTTAGCTTGAGGAATGTGGTTCAAACCTACAGAAGACCTAGTCACCTATGGAGACAGTAACACGTCCCAGTTACTCAGAATTTATGCAGAAATGCTACTCTGTGCCTAAGCTTCCTGAACCCTAAGGATCCATCCTTTGTAAACCCTGAGGAGAAGGGGGGGGAACCCCAGAGAGAAAACAACCATTGGCTCTAGGGGTCAGGTTCTGAGCTGATGGCCAGTCACAGTGATAACCTAACAGTGGGCCTTTTCTCACACACACACACACGTGTGCACACAAGCACGCACACACAAGCACACACACACAAAGGCACGCTCTGGGCCAGGCCTTCAGTTCTTTGTCAGTGTGGGGAAAATGAGATAGATAAGATACGTGTGTATCTTATTTAAATAAAAGCTATCATCTTGAATTTGAATCAGGAGTCCTGAGGTATTTGTTTAATAAAATGTTCCTAAGGGGTCAGGATATACTTCCAGGGATAGTGTGCTTGCCTACCACGTGAAAAACAATGAGTTCAATCCCCAATGCTAACAAAAACATTTATTTTAATATATAGGGTTGAAGAGAGAGCTCAACAGTTAAGAGCGCTGGCTGCTCTTCGGGAAGAGTCAGGTTTGATTCCCAGAATGTACAGAATACATAATGGTTCACAATTAACTGTAACTTCAGTTCCAAAAGATCTGGCGCCATCTTCTGGCCTCTGCTGATACAGCAGGCACATAGTGGACAGAGAAACCTACAGGTGAAACAGCTAAGCCTTTGTTTTGCAACAGGGTTTTTTGTGTATAGCTCTGGCTGTCTTGGAATTCACTCAGTAGATCAGGCTGAACTCAAACTCAGAGATCCTCCTGCCTCTGCCTCCCGAGTACTGGGATTAAAGGTGTGCGCCACCACACCTGGCTGACACATAAATCTTAAAAATAAAATTATATATACATATTATATATATATTAGTAATTATATATGTTATATATATATTATTCAGTCATGGAGGCTACCCTGTGTAATCCTGTAAATTGGAACGTGGAGGCAGGAGGATCAAGAATTCAAGGGCAGCCTTGAATACATAGTCTCAAGCAAACAGAAACATTTTTAGCTTTGTCCACTGAAAAAGGCCCTAAACTGAAGACCAATTTAGTCATAGCAAACGTCTCCAATACCTGTGGTGGTATTTATGGTCCCAGTGGCAACTACAGCTACCATTTCCACGAAAAGAAGAATTAGTTCATCCCAGGTCTGCAAGATGGGCTTGGATGCTAGTGTGTGCTTGAATGCAAATAAACATCCAAAGCCTACTTGGGACTAAGTCTTAAGGGCTATGACACCAATTTAAAGAGGTTCCTACTAGCCTAGAAGAAGACAATGTGTACTTGAATAAGAATCAAAATACTATAAACTGGTTTGAACCCAGGGAAAGAAAAATACTTGTTGTCATTAGGGGATGCTGGGGAATTTTTTTTTTTAATAACAAAACAATAGACACAAGGAAGGAGTGAGGGACTTGTTGAAGAAAGGACAGGTGATCGCTGTTAGTATTCAGGCATCTGTACTGGCCTGACCTTGAGGTACACATCCTCAGCTGTGGCCACTAAGAGCACCTCCTGTGCACATTCACTACGTTCCCCTTTAAGAGGGTCCCACCCCCCTCCCTGTGTGTCTCCACCTGTCGGTCTGTCTGTCTCTCTCTTCTCTCCTGCTACTCCTGTCCCCAGAGAGCGGTCTCTCCTTTCCCCTCCTCCTTTTCCCATTCACTTCCCCCAATTAAAAAAAAAACCCAAAAAACCTCCACCTGAGCTCTGTCGCATGGCGTCTTTCTCTGGCACAGCTTTTTCTAAATTACAGCAATCACCCTTTTACCGTCATGGCAAATATGAGCTGTGCATACCTAAACTGAAAAATTTCAGTTCCCCAGATTCAAAACTCTGAGTGCCAACATGATAACACACCATGATCACAATGAAAATATGATATAAAATACCTCAAGGAACATAGGAAACATAAAGATATTTTGTGTTTAGGTTTGTATCTCATCTCTAAGAGAGATTTTAAATATCCAAATATTCTAAAATCTTTTAAAAATCCAAATATTCTAAAATCTTTTTAAAAATCCAAATATTCTAAAATCTAAAAAAAAAAGAAGAAGAAAAGAAAAAGAAAAAAGAAGTAACACTTGTGGCAAGCATGCCAGATAAAGGGCATTCTCAAACTACAGCAATTCTAAGTAAAAGCTGTCAGTGATTCCTTAACACCCGACAAGAGAGGCAGCTGAGGCGGTGGCTCAAACAGTACGTGGAGGTGCAGAAATCAGTTCAGTGTTCCGACACAAACAAGCCAAATCTTATCTAATCTGACTTTAAACAGCAGCTTGCAAAAAAACACAAGGACAATAAGAACACGTAAGAGCTGGAAATGTGGTTGCACTGCTAGCAGAAGCAGCCGCACTCCAGAGGCGGGAGAAAGAAGATCAGAAGTTCATTGTTGTTGGGCTAGCAGAATGGCTTAGTCAGTGAGGGTGCCTTGCCTGCTCCAAAGCCTCATGACCTGAGTTCAGTTCCCAGGACCCATATAATAGGACAGAGCCGATCACCACTGATTATCCTGGCATGTACCTGTGTAACATGAGGGCCTGGTTGGTTTCTGTCCTCCCACCAGGTCCCACAGTCATTGGGTCCCAAAGAATCACACAGAGAATCTACATTAGGTTATAAACTGATTGGCCCATTAGCTCAGGCTTCGTATTAGCTCTTAAAAGTTGTATTAACCCATTATCCTTATCTATGTTAGCCACATGGCTCAGTACCTTTCTCAGCGGGGCAGGTCACATCCTGCTTCTTCGATGGTCCAGGCAGGAATGCCAAGAGAGCTTCCTGCTTCCCAGAATTCTCCTATTCTCCTTGCTCCGCCTCTACTTCCTGTCTAGTTGTCCCACCTATACATCCTGGCTAATGGCCAATCAGCGTTTATTTAAATCATGATTGACAGAATACAGACAATTCTCCTGTACCATACCTGCACCATGTACACATAGTTAATAAATGTAAACAGGTTCAAGTCATCCCTACCCTACATGCTGAGTTTGAGGCCAGCTTGAGCTACATGAGATTCTGTCCAAGAGAAAACATGAGTCACTATGGGAATGCAGATGTCTCCAGCATAAACCTCCCAGTTTAACAAATTTCAAAGAAAAAAAACAAAACAAAACAAAACAGAAGCAGTAACCATGGATTATGAAACTTAAGAGACAGAACCCATTGCAACATATGAGATTTACTTAGGCCCCAACATGAAAGAAAAAAATCATACATATATATGGAATATATATATGTGAAATACGTGTGTGTGTATTTATTTGTTTATTTGTTTATTTATTTATTCTCCCCCAGGGCTAAGGAGATGGCTCAGTGAGTAAGAGTTCTGCAAGCACAAAGACCTGAGTTCAAATATATGACACTCACATTAAAAGTCAGGCATAGCTGCCTGTGCCTGAAAGTCCAGAACTGGGAAGTAAAGACAAGCACATATGGGAAGTTCAATGGCCAGTCAGACTCGGGTTCACTAAAAGACCCTACTTGAGCTGTGCGGTGGTAGCGCACAATTTTAATCCCAGCACTCGGAACTCAGAGGATCTCTGAGTTTGAGGTCAGCCTGGTCTACAGAGTGAGTTCCAGGGCAGGCTCCAAAGCTACACAGAGAAATTCTGTCTCAAACAAAAAAACAGAAACAGAGAGAGAGAGGCCAGCCAAAAAACAAAACTTAAAAAAAAAAAAAAAAAAAAAAAGCAGACAGACCTTCCATGAAGGAATAAGGCAGAGAGTGATAGCGGAAGATGCCTGATGTCCTGCTCTGGCCTCTTCATGTGCAATGATAGGTATTATTAGTACCTGCACACTAATGTTCAGACAACACACACCCATGCACACACAAAATTTAAAAGACCGGGAAATACAGTGGCTAGGTATTTGGTTATATTAATTATTATTGTGATAACAGAAATTTTATTTTATCATTTAATTTTTTAGAGGATTGAGACAGGGTTTCTCTGTGTAGTCCTTGCTATCCTGGAACTCACTCTGTAGGCCAGGCTGGCCTCAAACCCAGAGATCCACCTGCCTCTGCCTCCCAGGTCCTGGAACTAAAGGTGAGGCCACCACACTCAGTTTGGGATTATTTTTATCTTTATCACAGAGGTCTGCTTGCCTCTGCCTCCCAAGCGCTGGAATTAAAGGCCTGTACCACCATACCCAGTTTCCACATGACTTTTTTAAAAATTATTATTTATGTGTGTTATGCCTATTTCTTTGTATGTGAACTATGTGGATACAGTGCCCATGGAAGCCAGGAGTTGGGTACTGGAGCCCATGGAACTGGAGTTATAGTGGCCGTGAGCCACCTGATGAGGGTGCTGGGACAGAGTACAAGTCCTCTACAAGAGCAGCAAGGGTCCTTAACCTCTCAGTCATCTATCTAGCCCCTCTTTGTGACTTTTTAAACTATCTTCTCTTTTAGAAATACTTCCTGCTGGACAGGGGTGGCACATGCCTTTAATCCCAGCACTTGGGAGGCAGAGGCAGGTGGATCTCTCAGTTCAAGGCCAGCCTGGTCTACAAAATGAGTTCCAGGACAGCCAGACTACACAGAGAAACCCTGTCTTGGAAAAGGGAGGAAGGGAGGGAGGGAGGAAAGAGACAGACTGACTTCCTAATGAAATGGGATGTCTGAGATTTGCTTCCACGTTACATGGAGAAGTGCCGGGAGGCACTGGTTAAATGACTTTGCTCATGGGCTGGTGACTGAAGCTGAAGAGTGGTTCCTTCTCATTCAACATATTCTCTGCCTGCTTTTGTTTGTACTCAACATTACCCATGGTAAGAAATTTTAAAATATCTGGGTATGGTGGTGTACACCTTCAGTCCCAGCACTCAGGCAGATCTCTTTAAGTTTGAAGCCAGTTTGGTCTTCATACTGAGTTCCGTGCCAGCCAGGACTTCATGCTGAGATTCTGTCTCAAAAAAAAAGTTTTAGGGCCTGGCAGTGGTGGCACACACCTTTACTCCCATCACTCAGGAGGCAGAAGGCGGCAGATCTCTGTGAGTTCAAGGCCAGCCTGGTCTACAGAGCGAGTTCCAGGACAGTTGGGCTGTTATACAGAGAAACCCTATCTTGAAAGCAGCACTCATTATATATTCCAATTGGAGATATCTCAGAGCCAAAAACAACCACAAAAGAAAATCTTAAGTTGGATCCAGTGAGATGACTCAGCAGGGTGCCTACCACCAAGCTTGATGACCAGGTTGGCTCTCTGGGACCCACAAGATAGGGAAGAACTGACTTCTGCAAGTTGTCCTCTGGCTTCCTTGTGCTCACTGTGACATCAGGTGGGCACTTTCCCAGACACCTCCTCCCCACACACACAAACAAAATAAAATATGAGACATTTTTAAAAAGCGTTTTAACTTTGGCAGTGTTATCTGTGGCAATAACACTATGGTCACCGTACTATTTCTTTGAAAAATAAGCTCTGACCCAGACTGACACGACCACAATGTGACCACAATGGCCACAGCAACAGGAATCCTACACTAAGACCAGAGACCCGTGGAGGAATGTCGGCATACACACCTAGGGCAGGAAGTGACTGGGATGAGCCAACTTGTCCACCAGAAACAAGGAAAAAGCAAAGGCCAGTGGAGTCATAAAAGAACACAGGAAACACGGGACAACAGAAGCGTCAACGAGAATTCCACCTCCAGCCGGCCCAATGGCACACCTGGAGGCAGAGGCAGGTGGACCTGAGTTCGTACATAAAGATGTACACCAGCCTTTAATTTTTTTTTAATGGAAGAAACACATTAAGTACAGAGTATTAAAAAGTTGAAAAATATGCCAGGTGCGATTTTATCCTTTATTCCCAGCACTTGGGAGGCAGAGGCAGGTGGATCTCTGCGAGTTCAAGGCCAGCCTGGTCTACAGAGTGAGTTCCAGACCAGCTGAGGCTACACAGAGACCTTGTCTTAAATAACAAAGAAGCTAAACTAAAAACTGAAAATTATGGGCAGGGTGTGGTAGTAAATACTTGCAATTCCAGTGTTGGGACGCTGAGGCAGGGGAGTTGAGAGAATAAGGTTAGCCTAGGCTTCAGAGTGAGCTGCAGGTCAGCCTGGGATACAAAGTGATATCCTGTCTCAAAAAACTACACACACACACACACACACACACACACAAAAAGAAATAAGAAGGAAAGAAAAAACAAGGCTGCTCCAGGGTACGGTGGAGAAGAAAGTTTATTGTAGATATGCGGGGAAGCACAGTCAGAGGCAGGGACATCTGGGAGAGTCCAAAGCAGAGGTGACCAGACTGAGCTGGCAAAGGGTAAGGAGAGGGAGAGAGGAGAAAGTGGAGAAGGGTACCAGGCACAGCAGCCAAAGGTCCAAAAGGGAAGAGTAACCACAATGTCTGGGGGAAGGGCAGCCCATCTCCTGGGCTGGAGAGTTCAGGGTACAGGGTGTGCAAACCATACCCGTAACAGGTAGTGACTGAAGGATGCCGGGAGTACCAGGCAGCCAGGGCCAGCTTTGATGTGTTAAATAGGTACCTCAGCTGCTTGTCTGTGGTTTGAAACCTCTCTCTCTCTCTCTCTCTCTCACGCACACACGCATGCGCACACAGGAAGAACAAATGATAGAATGAAAGTAGAAAGATAGAGACAGCCAGGCACAGAGAGAGGCAGAAGTGTCTAATTTTACATCTAATGAAATGAAATCTAGGCAATGATCACCAATGGCCTAGATGCAAGGTTGGTGGGAAAGTCTATCAGATAGATCAGCTGACACCACCCATCCACTAATCAATATTAACAGCAAAAACTGGGCAGCAAGGCACTGTATACCTATGAAGGATGCTACAGAAAGGATGCAGCCCTACCTGTAATATGATCTTACTGAAATAAACCCTGACTTGAACCAAGTCTCTCTATCTTACTAGCAGCTTGTGGGAATGGGAGAAGAGCATTAAGGCTGGGGGTGTAGCTGTAGCACAGTAATAGAGCATTTGCCCTGAATGCCCAAGGCCCTGGCTTCAATTCCCAGCACCACAAAAAGAAGAAAGAGGGTCATCTTTTAAGCACCACCAAAGAAACAGCCAGCCCTAGGGAATGTGGACAATACTTCAGGAAAAGTCCACTGATCTTAAATAAATGGCAATTTAAATAGAGGTGACACTCAGGAACGCAGTAAACAAGATAAAGCAACTAACAGTAATGTGTATAAACTGAGGCCTTATTCAAACCAACTGCCTTGGTCAGTGTTCTCTTGCTGTGAAGACACACCATGACCACATCAACTCTTACAAAGGAAAGCACTTAACTGGGGCTGGCTTACAGGTTCAGAGGTTTAGTCCATTATCACTCTGGCGGGAAGCAGGGTGGCACACAGGCAGACATGGTGCTGGAGAAGCTGAGAGTTCTACAACCAGATTCGCAGGCAGCAGGAAGAGAGCAACACTGGGCCTGGCTTGAGCTTCTGAAACCCCAAGGCCCCACCCCATCCCCTCACCCTCCCACCCCCAGCGAGACATTTTCTCCAACAAGGCAGACAAGCAACTGAAGTGCCTATTTAATACATCAAAGCTGGACCTGGCTGCCAGATTCTCCCAGCACCCTTCATCATACAGGGGATGCATGATCTGAATACTTAGCAATTATTCTATACGTCACTGGATAACATGGCATTATGGTCAAGTAGTTAAACAGTCTATTTTTAATTGTGTGGGCACACACGTGTGCATGTGGGTAGCTGCAGAGGCAGGAAAAGTGTTTAACCCCCTAGAGCTGGATACAGGAGCTTGTGCATGCTGGGGAATGGAAGTCTGAATCTCTGGAAGAGCAGCGAGGAGCCACTGAGCAACCTCTCGAGCTGAAGTCCTATTTCTTAGAGCTACCTACCCAAGTTTTACAGGTGAAATAAAATGGTCTGGCGTATGATTTTTAAAAATAACCCCTGGAGAGGAGCTGAAACAAATAGTGTGGTCTGAGTTGTTGAAGCTAGGCTCTGGTTATAGCAGACATACCACGCGGGACTGTTCGACAAGTCTCACAATTAAATAATATGGAGAACATTTATTTGGATTTTATTATTATGTGTACCACATGTGTATGTCTGTGTACAGAGGAAGTCTGAGGGGTGTCAGATCCCCTGGAACTGGAGTTTACAGGCAGTTTTGACCTGCCTGACATAGGTGCTGGGAATTGAACTTGGGTTCTCTGCAAGAACAATATGTGCTCTTAACCACCGAGCCATCTCTTCTCCAGCCCCACAGAAAACGTTTTCAGAAGTCACACGGGCCCTTTCGTGGGTATTAATGTACTGACCACTCTAGAGTGTCAGGGGCAGGAAGGCCAGTCAGGATTGGAGCACTCAGGGAGAAAGCAAGGCAGGAAGGACTGAACTTGACCAGAGGCCAGAGAGAAGAATGTGATGTAAAAAGGGGGTCGTCGCTACACCCTACTGCTGAAATCCTGCCTCCATGTGCCAGCTACACGCTAGTGTCCTTGCTGGGAATGCTCCATCTTCTGTGACCCTTTTGAGAAAGAAAAGTGTACCTTGATGCACTTAAAAGACTTCCCTATCCCAGTCACCTGGGTGATGGTCCATGGTGCCATCTGCTGGCTACAAAGGGAACTGAAGCTGCCAAAGCTGAGTCCCCAGGAACCAAATCAGGCTGATTATAGCATGGACCCTTCTCACCCAGAAAAGACAAACACAGACCAAGTAAACATATAAGAAGCTTTTAATTTTGTCACCATAAACATTATACTCTGATTTTTCACATACAGTATAAAATATTTACTCTGCTAAATAAATAAGACACAACATTATTGCAATCAGCACTGAAATCCACCCCCTAGACGAGAGCTCCTTGGCTCTGGCAGGGAGTACTCCTGAGTTTGTGTGAGATTCCCCAGGCTGTGACAGATATGCCCCAGAGGCTGCGATGGGCAGAGGCCTTAGGAACTACACTTGTGCTTCGGGTTCAAAGAGTCCCACATAGAGGTCATGGAGCCAGTGGACGGAGTTGGAAGGGCAATTGCTTCATGGGTTCAGTCCTATAGGGGGGCAGAGGGGGAGTCAGGGAGCCAAACTGGGGTGAGAGAAAAGTGGGACTTGGCATGTTGTGAAGAACTTGAGCCCCATTCCACTTTCACTCAACCTGAGTGGGGACACATCATGGCTCTCAGTCAGGGGGAACAGGACTGCCCAAGGCACTGGGCTAGGCAGTTTGGAGGACCGTATCTATCACCCTAGAAGAGGGGTCTGGCAGTATCAGCTCTTTTAGGGGAACCAATCCTTGGGGATCCCACTCTACTCAACTAGGCACACAAAATGGGAATGAATTTTACTTCTAATGTGTTAAATAAATAAATTAAATATTTAAAGGCCTGTGCCTCCCTGACGGCAACACAAGGGACAACAAGCTGAGCCATTTCCCAGAAACAGGTGGGGTGGGAGACTCAGCAGAAAAGCGGTGCTGTGGACCACGGGGTTTCATTCATGCCTCTTAGGGCTCCTCCTTCCTCTTTCCATCCTGTTGAATGCTATGGAGGAAAGGCCCATGCAAGAGCAATAGTGGCAGAATCTGGACAAGAGACTTAAGAGGGAAGTTCCATTCAGGTCCCCAAATCCTTCCGTGGTGACTCAAGCAGGAGGTTAGCCGTTAACTCTGAGCCTTGGTAATGCACCGGTACAAACCTGCACTTACATCCCTGTGAAACTTCAGACAGATACCCACGTGAGAAGCGGCCAGTGGGCCAGCTTCTATCTGTGCAACTACACACCTCGCAGCCTTAGGGTGGCAGCAGAGAGCTACACCACTTGGCAACAACAGACCTGGAAAGGCCAGCTTAGCAGCCCTCTAGGCGGAGACTCCGGAGGCAGAGCCTTCCTCAATGCCTTACAGCATTCTACACAGAGTATTTGGACAAGTCATTCTTGTCAAACACTACCTGTGTAGCAAAGTAAATGGCAACCAGACCCAAGCCTGCAGCTGATACCATATAGGCAGTGACAGAGTGACTCAGCTGGACAATGGAGCCCATGAACAGGGACGGAGCCACCTGGGACAGCAGGAAGGCACTGTCCAGGATGGCGAGGTCCAGGCAAATGCCCCGTCCAGTTACAACCTTGGCTTCGGGTGGCTCACCCACCACTACTCGCATGGAGACGTCGCAGGCGGAAGCCCCGCAGAGTGCAGGTGGAGGCACCAGGATGCTGCCGCTGCTGCCGGGACTCACATGTCCATTAGGGAAGGGAGCTCCTGGCTTAGGGCCTGACAAGAAGCTGCTTGTCTGGCTGTCCTCGCTGTTACCACCTCCAGCGTCCCCTCGGTATTTGGGCAGGAACACCTGAGGGTGGGGGGCAAAAAGGAAACAAAGACAGGTGTGTATCCAGGTGCAGGGATCCCCAGATATGAGGAGAGCTCCTCACTGCCTCTGACTCAGGGACTTAGGGGCTCTAAGAAACCAGGCAACCAACCTTCAAAAAAAAGTTCAAAAACTGGGGAAACTCTACTTGCTGTGGTTCTAAACAGAACTCTGGAATTGGAAGCCTGAAGTCTATTCTAGCTTTCCTTAGGATAGATAAGAAGCCAACAAACTCAGAACTGCAGGTTGAGAGAGACACAGAACTCTCTAGAAAAGATAGAATGGGACAGACAGAAGTGAGACATAGAACAGAGGAACAAAACCCAAAGGAGGCACTCCTAAAGTCCCCAGTCTCACACAGGCTACCTCAACCCCCTGCACACCCCCTTCTTCTACTGGGCCATAGGAAGTCTTCACTGTCGTCTCTCCTCTAGGGTCCAGGCTCTAGCTGGAGATACTGCCCAAGGTGAGGTCATCACTGTCCTGGCCTTTGACCAAAGAGAGCCCAGAAATTGGGCCTGCAAAAGAAAGAGGCAGCAGGAAGGCCATTTTAGTGACCTCCACAGCCCAGCTGCCTGACCCTGAAGCCTTTCAGTTCATTTTTGTAGGCTGCCTGAGACCAAAGAGCACATCTGCCTGACCCCACCAACCCTAGGCCCCAATGGCCTGGGGCCTCCTACTGAAGGACAAGACGAGGTCTTATCCCATGCTGGTCTTCGTCTCAGGCAGAGTCGAGCAAGGAAGCCTGATGGGGCTGGCTGCACCAGAGACCTGGGAGCTCGCAGCCAAGGCTCACAACTCATCAACCCATCCCATAGCTCAGTGAAAGACAGTCAGACAGGATGCAGGACCAAGCCTGTCTTCAGCTGCTGCTGGAGTCAGGCCTCTACAGACCCTGTCCTCAAGCCTGATCTTTGGACAGCAGCTTTTTTGTTTTTGTTTTTTTTGAGACAGGGTTTCTCTGTGTGGCTTTGGTGCCTGTCCTGGAACTCGCTCTGTACACCAGGCTGGCCTCAAACTCACAGAGAGTTCACCTGCCTCTGTCTCCCAAGTGCTGGGATTAAAGGCCTGAGTCACCACCACCCAGCAGACAGCAGCTTTTAGAGCCCAGCCCAGAGCTCCAAGAGAGCCAACAGAAGCCCAAGGGACCAGGTTTCCATTCCCAGCCCACCTCTCCAGGCCTCTGCAAATTACTGTGATGCAAACAGGCTGTGGCCAGGGCCGTGTCCTTCCTAACTCTGAAAATTCTACGTGGAAGGCCTGTAGTCTCTCCCCTAAGCTACAGCAACTTGTGCTCCTTAGGGTAGAGTTCTAAATCCAGGTCTTTAAACTCAGTGAGGACAGGGCAGGGGTCAAGGTGAGCATGCTGTTTAGGTCAGGAGACCTCCCACAGAAGTGGCCTTCTGTAGGGGCTGGTTAGTGTTGGCCGAACAAGGAGCCAGGTCCTCAGTTTATTGCTTAGGCAAACAAAGTCAGTATGTCAGGATCAGATATGCACTGAGGGGGCTGAGAGAGAGGATGGAGGCAAAGGGGGGAAACAGGAGAGGCGGGGGTGGGGGACAGAGACACAGAGAGGATTAGAAGGGAAACGAGAAAGGGCAAGAAGAAGCCTTCTCCATCTTGCAGCAAGCAAGATACAGATTGATCAAATTCCTCCCTGAAAGAATAGCTAAGGCCAGGCTATTCCCATGCCATCTGCTGCAGCCACATGCCAGGGACCCACACCCTACCTCTGGATACAGTAATAGAGGGCTTCCGTAGTATGCTTATTCTCCAGGACTTCTAGCGATGGACTCTGCACTTCCTGCAATCATCCACTCAAGTGCTCTCTAGTCCTAAAGCCAGGAAGTCATTCCTAGAATCTAATCTACACTTCTTCAGCAGCTGGAGCCTCTGGCCCCAGCTGTCCCCTCTGGTCAGAGAAAGCCAAGCCTCTTCTAACATCTCTGGTCAGACACCACATTCAGAACGGCTCAGCCCGCCCCACCCTGTGCCTGGCCAATGGGAATACCTGTTTCTCACGATGGTAGAGGGAGGCCAGCGTGTAAGGCAGGATCTGCAAGGCTGAGAAGGTGAAGCCGGTGAGGGCAGCTGAGGCTGTTACCACGACCACGCTGTGCGACAGGCATGTGGCACCAGCAGCCAAAGGAAAGGTCATCACACTAGCCAGATAGACTGCCCGGGTGCCAAACCGCTGCACCAGCCTGTCCATGACCAGGGAGAAGAAGAGGGAGATGGCGCACTGCAGGAAGAGCCCCAGGCTGCCCATTCGGATGCCTGGGGGTAGGGAAGAAGTGGGGTAAGGACCCTACAAAGTCTGGGGGAGCCAGAGACTAGTAGCCAGGGGCACCTGCTGCCCAGGGCCCTCCCCGCCTGCCCACAACAATGGGATCTAGATTGTGACCAGTGAATGTGGCCAGAGCTGTTAGATAGGGGCAAAAGAAGATACACTGAGAAAGAGGTACAAGTTGTGTAAAGGAGAAGGGCTGAGGAGCATAAGACGGCCCCACATTGGCTCTAAGACAGCTGGAAAATGGAGCCATAACAGACTTAGACCCACAAGGATAGCGGCCACATTCATGAGCACATAGATAAATCCTTTTTCTTTCACTGACAGGGAGCTGGGGCCCAGGGTATAGTCACCAGCCAGGGCCCAGGCTGTGAGCATCTCCCAACCCTGGCCTGTCCTCTGCAGGGCAGCACCCACAACAGCCTCCACTGGTGCCAAGACTTACCTTCATCATAGTGTTTCCGGGCCTCAGTGCCTGGCTCAGCTCTGGGTACACCCTGGTACAGCCCCTCTCCCACAAAGTCTGTGTAGAACAGTGTGAAAGTCATGAGTGCCATCCAGCTGCACAGCTCAGCCACGAAGAGCCGGCGCAGGGTGCGAGGCATGCGGCAGCACAGCTGCTGCAGCCGGGGAAACAGGGCACCCAGATTCCGGAAAGCCAGGCCGACACGGCACGGGCAGCGGCGGCGGGGTGACATGGAGGGAACCAACAGCCCTTCTGCTGGCTCAGGTGGGCCCAGGACTGCCTCCTCGGCCACAAACAGAGTGGCTGCCATGCAGGCGATAAAGATGAGGCTGAGGAGGCCAAAGAGACATTCTTCCTGAGTGCCCAGGTATGGGGCCAGGGCACTGGTGTCCCAGTCAATGGCAGGTAAGAGGTAGCCCAGGCAGCCCCCGAGGCTGATCATGAAGGCATAGACAGAGAAGGCTTGACGGCAGTGGTCTGGGTCCCGGAAGAGGTCGGAGAGTAAGGCCTCCAGCGGAGTGAAGCACACTTGGCCACAGAAGTCCAGCAGCCCCACTCCCAAGATCAGCAGGGCCAACTCCAGGGGCCTGGTATCCGGGCACAGCAGCCCTGCCAGCCAGCCAGCCCTTGGGATGAGAAATAGGCTTAGCAAGACACCCAGGGACAGAGCCCAGATGAAGGGCCTCCGGCGGCCATAGCGCCCACGCCACTGGTCACTGGCTGAGCCAAGGAGTGGAACAGAGACCAGGCCCAGCACTGGGCCAATGCCTGCAAGGACAAATAGCACAAATCAGTGGTCAGGACAAGAGGGACAAGGGGGAAAAGGTCTAGCTCCTTGGCATGACAACATGTCACACTGAGGTAAGACCCCACACAGTGTTGGCAGGGTCTCCGCTCTTCTCAGTATGGTGGTGTATTATAAACACCTTGCTTTCAGGTGTGGAAACTGTGGCAGGCATGGAACACGTGAGAGGCAATGACACGGTCTGCTGCGGGTTAGAAGCAGGGTTTCAACACACAGCAGAACCCAGCGCCTGCACCCCTGCATCCTCACAAGGCATTCTCTTGAAGGAGGGAAGCCACAACAGTAACCACTTGTTGTCTGTGGCGCTTGCAGAGTTTGTTCACAGAATCAGAAGCCCACTCCACCTGTCCTGTGCCCGGGAAGGAGAATCCTGACTGGGAAACCATAGTGATTCTACCGAGCAACGGACACACCAGCCAGGTTAAAGATGACAGACCTAGTCTCCCCTAAGCTTCCCTTTCCTTGTGTGTAAAGTGGATTGTCCCCAAGGGCTGGTGTAAATGGGAACAGGTAATGCCTCCCACCTCCTCCCAGGCAGGAGATCTGCTGCCTACGGTCCAGATGCATGTACTAGAACAGACGGGAAGGAAGGCAGAGTGACTCACCCAACACCATGGTCATGAACTTCTCCTCTACCCCTACTTCCAGCAGAAGGGGCGGCACATAGGTAATGCCAGCAGCCAAGCACACCTCCAGGCCAAAGGTCAGCAGGTTGACCAGCAGGAGCTGGGCTTTCCGATGCCGCAGCAGACGGCTGGCCCACAGCCTCTGGATCATGATGGACAGGGCAGTTAGGGCTTCAGGGGCCGTTTATATACTCCACAGCTGCTTTGGCTCAGCCCTGCCATGGCGTCTCCTTGCTACCACCAACTTCCTAGGGTTCAGCCAGACTCCCATTTCCGTCAGCCCTTTGGTACCCGTGCAGCATTTCATCTCACGCTAAACACACGCCATCATCCAGGGCCTTGATGGGGACATATCTCATCAGTCAGATCCTAGAAGGGCAAGACAGTCACAGTCACATGAAATGTTGAGACCCAGGCACCAGATCTCCAGCGTTGGCTTCACATTCTCTGAAGCCTACTCCTTTGCAGGTCAGTGAGGTAGCCCTACGCTCAGCTGCCCCTGACCCAGCCACTCTGTCAGGAGAGCCATATCAGTCCAGCATTGATATTAGAGAAAATGACATTTGAGCATCAGCACGCCAAGGTCAAGCAGATGTCATTTACTCTCTTTTGAAGGACTGGCTCTCAAGGTGGCGCTGGACACCCTCTGCCAGGCCCAACTCATTTGCTGTTCTCTCCAACTTCCCAAGATGGGGCCACTCAATTCTTGTTAAAAGTGACAGTTCTGGAGCTGAGAGGTGGCTCAGTGGGTCAAGTGTCTACTGTGAAAACATGAGGTGCTGAGTTGAGATTCCCAGCAGGTTCTTAGCTGGGCACGGTAATGTATATCTGTAACCCTCAGGCTGGGAGGTAAAAACAGGATGATCCTAGGGTCATCTGGCTGAGTCTGTGACCCAAGACCTAGTCCCAGAAAATAAATTGGAGAGCAATAGGAGAGGACATTTGATTACCAATCTCTGGCCTTTGCACACACTGATACACATGAACATGAACACATACCACACACACACAAATACTTCGAGGCGAGGGCGGGGGTGGAGGCTCAGTTGGCAAAGTGCCTGATACAAAAACATAAAGATCTAAATTCCGATCTCCAGCACCATATGAGAGCCAGTGTGGCCTCACCTGTCTACAGTCCCAGTGCTGGCGTGGAGCCTGGCAGGCGGCTCTAACTCACCCACCAGCCAGCCTAGCCAATCGCTGAGCTCCAAGTTCAATGACAGATCCTGCTTCAAAAAAATAGAGCATCAAGGAAGACATCCACTAGCTAACCTCTGGCCTCTACTCACACAAACAAGAACGCACAGCACACACATAATATTATGCTCGTGTTAAAAAAGCAAAACAATAAAGTGGCACTTCCTCTTCTCTACCCAAGGCCCTGAGCCATGTCACACTGTAACCCCCATGTCCCAGGCCAGAGACATGAGGGAAGAAGAAAGGGGATAGTTCCTTACATGGGGTTTCAGCCTGTCACTGAGGCGCAGAGCTCCTCCTGGTGAACATGAACCCAAGGATCCCGAGTTGTCCCAGGAGTTGGGGGACAGTGCAGTCCATACATAGCTGTCCCAACCAGCTGGGACCACTCCTAACCCAGCCTCACAGCACAGGATCCGAGATCTCAGCCCTATGTATTGGTAGCATTTGGGACGATGCCGATGAGCCCTGATCTAGTGGGATGCCATCGCTTCCTAGCTGACCTCTGGCCTCCATTCACACAGTCCCTCAGTAGTTACTGGGTTCACTGGGTGAGTAACTGCCAGGTCTTCCTTCCTGACACGCACTACTGCTGCCTGCTATGCAAACTATGAAAGGGCATGGTGAGTAAGTAGTCCTACATACAGTTCCATCACTTGGAATACTGAAGCAGGAGGATCATCAATTTGAGGCCAGCCTGAACTACATAGTGAGCCCCACCCCAATATTAAAGGAGGGGTTGCGTGTAACTTAGAGGTAGAGAAACTGCCTAACATGTGCAGAGTCTTGGGTTCAACCCTGCAGCAGTGCCACACACCCATGCATATACACACACATGCCTGCACGCGCGCGCGCACACACACACACACACACACACACACAAATGGTTTTTAAAGACTGAAAGGGGAAATTTCAAATCAGCATCAGAATGTACTAAAAGACTGGGGGCAGGCCCTGGTGAGAAAATCTAAGAGCCTGCCAACCTGCATTTATCCCAAAAGAGGAACAGGAAACAAAACTTGCCACTACACCCCACTGGGACACACCTTTCCACTCCTCACCAATCAACCCTATAAATGTTGCTGAAGCGAGGCTACTCCTGATTGGGCGGGCTGAGGCAGCTGCAGCTCCCTACACACATATTCCCCCCCCAACAACCAGCTCCTGATAAAAGGCACTCCTTTTATCTTCTCCACTAACACCAAGCCCCATGCCCCCACCCCAGGGGACCCTGTGCGTCAAAAAGCTTAGTAGGTGCTAAGCTGTGCCTCAGAGAGACCAGACACCATCTAGCTGAGGAAGGTCTGTCTACTCCATACTGGCCCCCTGGGGTTCAGCTGCTGGAAAACCAGGAAATATAGAACTTGAGATAAATCTGGGCACCTGGCAGCTCCCTCCCCAAAGTCCCTACACATGGGTAAGGGTTTATGAGGGGTTTATGAAAGGGCAGCATGAAAAAGGAAGACAAAATACTGACCCACACAGTCCCGATGCGGAAGCAGCAACAGTCATCAGCGGTTGTTAGCTGGGCTACTTGGGCTCAACTTGACCCCTGCCCTTTCCCTAGTGATACAGAGGTAAAGTTTCCCAGCCCAGAGGGGCAGGTTCTGGGGTAAAAGACTTCTAGCCATTCTACTCCCCACCCTCGCTCAGCCTGGGAGGGACTGGGCACTCTCCTGCACTGGGTTTAAGAGACCAGGTCCTCCTTGAGCAAATAGAGACTTTGCCAGCCCCAACCTCACCCATAAACCTGCCCTTATTCTCCAAGTCCTGCTTTCTCCATTAGTCAGGTCACTCCACCTGCCTTCCCTCCCCTCAGGCAGTTTCTCCCTCAGTCCTCTGGGCACTTTTGTGAGTGGGAGTGGGGAGTTCTTAGGCCACCGGAAAAATAGGAACACAAGCATTCCCCCATCCTCCTACAGTTCAGGAAGCTTCTGAACTAGGGTGCTTCTCTGCACCCCACAGAGATTCTCTATCTGGTATCTGGGGTCTGGGCCAGGGGCTCACACAATTAATTCATGGAAATGAGGGGGGTGTAAGGTAGGGAAGCTCCCAGGCCTCTGTACTTTGGTTGCTGAGCCTGCCCTCTCTCTTTTTATACCTTCTCTGCCCTGGAAGTAGAAACACTCTTGATGGCCCAACTTTTCTGAGTCCAAGGAATTCTAAGGCCCGAAGAACGCACCCCGAAAGTCCTACTTTCTTACCCCATTGCCCCACCCTCCTCAACTGCCTCCCTGCTATGGGTCTGCCAACCCTACTGCAGGCCCCCATGGACTGACTCCAGCTGACAGAATTACCCACAGGGCCCTCTGCCCCCGGTACCTAGACAGAAACCCAGTACCATTCTGGTGGCAGCACCAGAGTGTGCTCTCACCAAAGCTGGGAAGGGACAGATCACAGTTGCCCCTTTCAGTCTGGGCTCCCTCATCCTCCTGGGTCAAGGAACACAGGCAGGGCGACAGGGTCTAACTCTCCCCCATTTTCTTCCCAGCAGAGACTTTCAGATTCAGGTGCTTTCCCCATGACTTCTGCCAAACAGGAGATCAACCAGCAGAGCCAGCTGCTCACCTGGAGAGGGGGTGGCAGGAAGAGAAAGGCAGGGGAAGGCTGATCAGGTCAGGGGAGGAAGGCTAAGCATGAGCAGCCTTGCGGTGCAGATGTTCCTCTCAAGCTTCAAACTTCTCCCTCTCCTCTGTGGGTCCTCATGGCCAGACAGCGAGACGGCCAGGAGAAACCACCAGGACCCTTCACGGAGCTTTCCCTAAACCATCCTTCCTCATCCCTATAGGGATCAGAATTAAAGCCTATGAAGGCGGAATGGGGGCGTCAGTGAACCTGGACTCTTAACAATTCTCTGAACCTCAAGATGCAACACCAAGTCCCAGGGCAGGCAACTCTTTGACACACATCCCAGCAAGACTAGGGACCTGAGAAATATGTGTGCAAAGGGATAAACAGATTCAGCAGAGGTGTGGGTTTAAAGGATGGAAAACCTAGTCTTCCTCCCAAACACACCTATAACATGCCCAGCCACAAACCCAGTGAGGGCCAAGACAGATCCTGCTGGCCCAGAATGCCCCCACTTCACCCCCAGCGGGCAGCCTAGGGAAGCGAAACTGAGTCACAGGAACAAACTTGGCCTGAACTTTGTCCAAAACTCAAAAGACAGAGTGGAGGCCAGCACAGGAAAGTGACCCAAGTGAGCCCTGTCCTTCATGGCTCCATAGGGGAAGGGCAGATCAGAGGCGACATAAAGAGGCCTTTGAGGGCTTTCAAAGGGGCTCCTGCCACCCCACACGGCTGAGGTGGCCCAGCGGAGCAGATACCCTCCGCTGACAGAGGCCATAGCCAGCAGAGTCTGGGACAGGCCCCGCCCCGCCACTGTCACACAGAAATTCTATGGCCTCTTTATGCATGCCGGAGTCCCCACACCCCGCCCAAGCACATCAAACAGCCTCGGCCCTCACACTGACCCCACAGGCTCTGCGACCCTGTGTCCTCCCCTCCACACTCACAAAGAGGGCTGCTTTCTCACAGACGGGGTCCGCTGGAGACTCAGAACACACTTCTCTAGCAGGCACCACAACCCACCGTCCTTCCCCGAGAGAGAAACCTGGTAGGGACTGTCTCGGACCAGGCACAGCCAAAGAAAGGGGTTGAGCACGTCAGTTCAACTTCTCTAGCCCACTCCAGGCAAGGCCAGAGGGAAAGGAGGTGGGGACCTCTGCTCCTCCACAGTGGACGGGATTCAATGCTTTGTTCCACACTGAGCAGACCAAGAAGATGACCCTCTGGGGTCTGAGTGTTTCCCAGCGCAACGCTCCTACTGCCCATGCCCTTGCCTCAGTCCCAGGAGACCAATGCCCTGAGCCTTGCCTAGTAAAACTTGTAACACAGCACTCCTAAAGGGCAGCTGCATCCTCATGGTAGCTTCATAAGGAAACTTAGAGACACCTTAAAAAAAAAAAAAAAAAGGCCTTGAGGCACCTTTTTTTAGAGCCCTTTCTTACAGACCTCACGCAGGTGCAGTGGAAATTTCTACCTGGGCTGCTGGGACGGGGGACGCAGCGTGGAACCACTGGGCGCTTCGATACCTCCCAACCTACCACTCGGTCTTTGGCTTTCTGGGACCCATTATTTCCAAACGGGGAGGGTCTGTTTATCCCTTGTCCCACTCAAGAAAAACTCCACAGTGACTACTCAAACAGCACCACCTCACAGGCATCCGAGGACCCCCTCACAAGGCAACCTCCCCACCCTGAGGGAACCCTAACAAAGAACAAGGGCTGGGCAGAGGGAAGGGGGACCCGGCCCCATCCCAGGCAGGTTCCCCAGCTCCTGCCTCCCCCCGTGGCTGGGAGGCCAGGGATTTAGAGTTCACCCTGCTGAGCTGCCTTTTCTTCCTTCAGACTAGAAGCCTTCTGCTCAGCAGCTTGTCAGGGAGAGTGAGGGGCTGCAGGCCGGGACACAAAGGGGGATTAGGGAGAAACCTCTGGGCCTGCGGAGTAATCCATCAAACTCTCCCCCGCTGCCAGCTCCGGCCCCTTCCCACTCAGTTCCCCTTCCAGCTGCTGCTGGCCCCCCACCTCCTCCAGCTCCAGAGTCCTGTCACAACCAGGCAGCAAAGAGAATCCCAGGCCCTGGGGGGGCAGCGGGGGCACACCAGAGACACTGGGAAAAGGGCAACGGCTCCCTCCCCCCACTCCCTCGAAATGTGTGAAAACCCAACAGGTGGCAGTGGCTTGGAGGAAAGTGGCTTTTGTTGCGGTGTCTAAGAGCCCAGCGCAGCTTCGGAAGGAAACAAATGCTAGAGACTGGGGGAAGGGGAGGGAAAGGGATAACAAGCAGTCCCTGGAGGCCGTGCGGATCTCCCCTCCCCTCCCCTCTCCAATCTAGTAACCGGGACTCCGGAGCTGGCCTGAACCTCACCTTGGCCAGCAGTCAGTCCTGGCCAGCCCAGGCTGAGGGTGCAGTACCCTTAGGTCTCCGGGTCGGCCCTGGTGACAGTCAACACACACGTGTGTTTGTTTCTAGGCTTCATTGCTGACAACAGCTGCCACCCACGGTCACACTGTATGTGTTCTCCACACCAGGACAAGCAGCAGTCTTCTACCAGAAGGAACCCTCTTGCATCCCTGGGGCTCTCCTGCACCCTGGCAGGTTCCACAGTAACCCAGCTTTTGAGGGATACCAGTTTCAGCCTGTTTGTAACTTGACCTACTGGCCCTTAGTTTCCACATCTATAGTTCGCAATTGCAGTTAGCCTGTGTGACTGCTGGCGACACGCACGCCAGCCCCACTTCCAATCAGTTTACTCTGCCAGCCCCTGGGTGATGGGAGTGCAACTAGCATGCCCCATTTCACAGAAGGAACTTCACACCACTGACTTTAGGCTGCAGGGATGCCTCGGTGATAGAGTGCTAGCATGCAGAATGTTCCGGAGTTCCAGCCTGAGTACCACGAAGCCAAAAACCTACAAGCCAACATCTTCGAAGCCATGTGAGAAAAAGGCGAAGAAGGACCTTCAGTGGAGGGAACCTGGGAGGGGCTTTCTCATGACCTAACACAGCGGTTGAAAAGATCCCATTCTCCTCAGCTTCCCCTCTCCCCCCATCTACAAGGCCTCTCACCAGATCCCAGCAGCCCCCAGTGACAAGAGGAATGCCAAGAATGTAAACGCCTTCCCAGGTGCTGGCCCCAACAGGTGAGGCGAGGTCAGTGCCACAGATCTGCTGCCCAGGGAAGGCCGTCCCATGGTTACCAGACAGTTGTTTCCGTCTACAGGGACAACGATGACAATAGCTGACCCGACCAACTGCCCGGCGGACATTTAGTACATGCCAGGAGCGTGGCAGATCTCTTAATAAAGGCCTACCATACAGACTTGCTATTTCATATTCCTATTTCCCAAGAAGCAAACTTCAGTTTCAGAGAACCTCCAAGGTTGAAAAACTAAAACCAGGAAATCTGCAACCATTCAAAAAATTCTGGAAGACACTTTGAACTGCAAGCCAGAAAGATGTAGTCCTATTTCGACAACACTGATAGCTGTGTAACACAGGAAAGCCATTTCACCGCCCTAGGACTCAGTTTTCATACCTGTAAAATGAGAGCTAATATAATGCCTACGGTGCACAGTGAGGTGACCTCGCACCTGTCCTGAGTCTCCGATGGGTAGGGTGATCTCATGGGCAGGTGTCCCCTGACAAGGCCACAGGGCATCAGGGAGGGGCTGGTCACAGCCTGTCTTCCATGAGTCAGGAGTGGGGAAGAGCTCCCCAGCAGCACTTACCCCATCAGGCCCGTGCACACACTGCTCAGATCCCAGCACTATGCCAAGGTCAGAAGTCACCTGAAATGCAGCCGAGTAAGCAGGGACAGAACTGCCCTTTTTGCTCCTCTCTCCTGGAGCTGGACTCTGTTCCTGGCAGAAATCAGTAACTAAATTCTTTCTGTTCTTGGTCCACAACAAAAGCAGAGTTGCCAGAAAGTCCTGAAGGGCTCTACAGAGGAGGAAGAGAACCAAGGGAGTAACGGGGTCTCTGCACAATCCCGAGGCCACTCAGAAGCTCCCTCTCACTCTTTCAGAGCCTCTGCAAAGTGAAACTTCAACAGCCCTTTCTCTTGGTGAAATTGACACCTGTCCATCAGCCAGGCCAGCCTGACCAGCTCTTCCCATGGTGCACACAGCCAATCGGAGTCCTCTCCCTTAGCCTGGCCTCTTTCTAGAGGTGAGGAACACAAGAAAGAGGCCAGGGCTGAGCATTTGAGCCAAAGTCAGGGCTGGGGAGAGGCCTGGGCAGAGATGCCCTACCTCCTCTCTCTACTCTGACATACTCAGGTCTGTGATCAGTCTATCTGTAATGAGAGGGATCTGGGACAGTCAGTTCTGTGGAAGACAAGGAACATACCTGTAATCCTAGCATTAGTGAGGCTGAGACGAGAGGACTATGGGTTTGTGACCAGCCTGGGCTACATGGCAAGACTCTGTTTCAAAAGAGACAACAAAAAATAGCCAGGTATGGTGATACGCATTTTCAGTCCCAGCAGAGGCAGAGGAATCTCTGAGTTTGAGGCCAGCCAGGTCTTCATGGTGAGTTCTAGGCCAGCCAGGGCTACACAGTGAGATCATGTCTCAAAAACAAAGCAGGCTGATGAGCTAGTTCAGTGGGAACAGCTTATATAGCTTATAGTTGATCCCGAGCCCAGAAAAAACAATCATGCAGTTGAACAAGGTTAAGAACAGATCCCAAGCCGGGCGGTGGTGGCGCACACCTTTAATTCCAGCACTTGGGAGGCAGAGGCAGGTGGATCTCTGTGAGTTCGAGGCCAGCCTGATCTACAAGAGCTAGTTCCAGGACAGGCTCCAAAGCCAGAGAAACCCTGTCTCAAAAAACAAGAAAAAAATAAAAAGAACAGATCCTAAAGGGGAACATGAAGCTGGTTTACCCACCCTTGGAGGAAGTACACCTCAACATGCAACCTAAGGACCCCTAAAGAAATGTCGAAGAGGGCTGGTGAGATAGCTCAGAGTTTAAGAGCACTGGCTGCTCTTCCAGGGGTCCTGAGTTCAATTCCCAGCAACCACATGATGGCTCACAACCATCTATAATGAAATCTGGTGTTCTCTTCTAGCATGCAGGCAGAACATTGTATATATAATAAATAAATCTTTAAAAAAAAAAAGAAAAAAGAAAGAAATGTCGAAGAGAGTGGTTGTGGCATTCACCTTTAATTCCACACTCGGGAGGTAGAGGCAGGCAGATTTCTGTGATTTCGAAGCCATCCTGGTCTACACACAGTAGCTCCAGGAAAGTGAGGACTACACAGAGAAATCTGATGTTGAGGAGAAAAAAAAATGTCTACAAGCCCTAAAACGTGCCCATCAGTACTCACAGAGCCAAGTTCTTTACCATCCCCCAACACCAGTGAAAGTGATGGAGGTACAGAAATAATTGATTATAGCTCTACTTAGCAGTAGAGAGAACGCTGATAAAGTGCAGTCCGTGCGCAGTTCAGGTGGTGTAAGTGCTAAGACACAGGTCAGCGAGTAGGGGGCACGGCAGTGTCAAAGTCAAAGCTTCCTGGAGGAAGTGGACCTGTGGCTGAGTCACGAAAGGTAAGCAGGTGCTGCACACAAAGGGCACAGAGCCCCTAGAGCCTGGGATTTCCAAACACAGCCAGCCCTCCTCCTGGCCCCTCTCCAGTGAGGTATACAGGAAAGAACATGAGAACCAAAGCCACACAACTGGGTTCTGATCTCAGATCCGGCTCTCAGATCCGTGTGTCCTAGATGGTCACACCTCCTTGGGCCCGAGACAGGGGAATTCACTGGCACTTGGCTGGTTCTGGCTTTCAGCTATTTCCCCTTTCTGAACAGCCTCTGCCCTTCACCCGAACCCTCTCTAGCTCAAGTCCTACACCTAATCCTCCAGGGCTCCCTGAACCCCAAGATGTCATGGGTTTTTTTTCTCTCTCCCAACTCTTTGCTACAACTAAGGCACAAGGCTGGATTCTGCATTTGGTCCTCAGTCTCTGGTTTGCCCCTTTCCCATGGTACCCACCCTGTGTAGTCCAGACAGCAAGAAGCAGAGCACAGCCCAGGCAGTGGGGGTCCAGAGGGCAGACCAAGACAGGAATCTTTTGATTGGATGAGGGAGCCCAAGAGTCAGCCAGGGCACTCTCAGGTCTCGGTATCTGGGTGCACAGATCTCCAGCAATAGGAGCTGAGATTCTACCCCTACAGTGATGAAGTGCTCCTAGCTTGGACACCATTTGCTAGCTCCAAGTACACTTGTGATTAGATACTTGGGGGTGCTGACAGCCCTCTGGGGAGAGGAACTGCTGTTGGGGGCTGGCTGGTCCTGAGGGTACCCCATCTGTCTGGCCTGGATTTGATGACCAGTGGAAGTGAAGACAGGAGTTGCTTCCTACCTTCTTCATTCTGGCTTGTCCCAGCACCCCAGAGAAAGTGATGTCCGGAGTTTGGGGAAGGCGAACAAACATTTTTTTGAGTATCTGGTTTATGCAGATTTTGCCAACATATGTGTCACATCTAATTCCCTTGCAGGGTGACCAGAACCTCCACCAAAAGTGTAGGCAGGATGACATCTTCTACCTCCCTGGAAGGAGGAAGAAACACAGACCCTGTAGCAGCAAATGGGATTAAACAGGTAATTCTGGCCAAAGATCAGGATGCTGAAAAGGCTCTGTCACTGCCCTGCCCCTGGTCCCCCTCCCATCCCCATCGCAGGCAACACTCAATACACTAGACAAAGCTCAGTACTCCAGCTCTGTTGCTGGGAGTCAAGTGTCATCAGCATTTGAGACTCTGGGCCTGGTACCAACTGGTCCAGCCTCCATGCACACTGTCCAGCAAACAGTTCAAAGGAAGTTAGGCTGTGAGGACTGCAATCTAACTCGGTGATGGAATGAAAGCCTAGAAAGCTAGGCTGGGCTTTCCTCGTGGATACCAGAGGGTAGCGTGAAAAGACCCCCAAGGCTGGAGAGAGAAGACAGACAGGAGTTCTCACTTCAGGGCACCCTCCGCACAGTCTTCCTAAAAGAACATGTAACCTATCTACACAAAAGGCTCTTAACCTTTCAGGGAGCGCCCTCCTCCAGACTGTGAGTATACTCCTGGGAGTGAGGCAGGCAGTGGTTTCTGCACTAATCATAGAACACGTCAGAAAGTACAGAGAGGGCAAGAGCTCTAGATGTCCACCCAGTCTTGGTTTGTTCTTTGCACCGGACCCAAAATTCAACTGCAAATGTGTTCCTCATGGCTTATGTATGGTTATATATGGTGACAGTCCCTGGCTAAGAAACCAGTTTCTAAGTTAATCCACCATGATTGCCTGCACACAGCAGCAGCTGACATTTATCTCCATAAGCATCCACTCTGCACAGAGGTTTACCTGCAGCGTGTCCTTAATCCCAAAATCCTGGAGGGCAGGTCCTAGTATGCTTGCTTTACAGAGGAGAAAGCACAGTCAGGAGGCCAGTAACTCACTTTGGAGGAAATGGGGTCTGAGCCACTTGCCAGGGCCAAGTCTCTCAGCGACTTGAACAAACTTCCCAAAGGGACAGGAGTCTAAAGAAGTCTAAGACAGTAGCTTTTTCAAAATGCAAATATAAAAAGAGCAGGGCCCAAGTTGGGCGTGATGGTATACACCTGTAATCCCAGCACTAGAGCGCTCAAGACAGTGGTGAGTTCAAGAGCAGCCTGAGCGTCACAGACACTGTCACAAAAAACAGCAGGGCCCCCAGGGAGTCTCAATCCAGTTGCTGCAGACCATCCAGACACGGGTGATAAATATAACAGTTCAGACTAGCGCGTATTGAGCACTTAGTACATCTTCAGACATAACGAAATGGGTTTGTTTGTTTTGCTGGTGGGGGGTGGGGGGTGGTTTATTGTTATTTTAGTCTCACATAATTCAGGCTGGCCTGGAACTCATTAGTAGACGAGACTGGCCTTGAACTCCTAATCCTCTTGCTTCTGCCTCCCAAGTGTGCTGAGCTTACAGGTGTAGGCCATCAGGCTGGGCTAAAGACACACAGTTAAATTCTATATATGTTATTTGATGAAGTTATATGTTTAGACTGTGCGTATCTTTTTAGTGCTATTTGTGTGGTGTAATTAACTTAAATAACAAAGCTGTGCAGAGGGCATGTCATTATCATCATCGTCCCCATTTCGCAGCAAGGTTGAAAAGTTAGCACAACTTGCAGGCTAGTGGAGTGCAGCCGGTGGAGCCGAATAGGTGACAGAAAAGCCGCCTTCCTGGCAGTCTGTGTTCTCACTCCACCCCCCAAGTGCTGTAAGGGTTCAACGGTTCCCACCTGGTCAGCCTTACTTCTGGTGACCTTGAACCATTCATTCCTCCCCACCTTCCAACCACCGTTCTGTCCCCAGGGGCTGTGGACTGGTTCCAGCCACCCAGAAGCCTGCAGGGCATAGTGGACCACCCAGGGACCTTGTCCAGTTCCTCTTCCAGCTCCTACAGGGTTACTCAGAGAACCATGAGGACAGCGGATTTCACCCTCCACCCCAAAAGTGCATAGGAAAGATCCGCTTGGAAAAGACCCTAACTGGGGCCTGTGTGCCCAGAGCTGTATCGTTATCTTTAGACTCATCCAGTGAGTCAAGCTTCATTCTCTGGCCACTTTTAGTACAGTCTTGCTTCCAGGACAGCCCTGGAGCTGGGGCTGGCGGGAGATAAGGGAGGAATGAGGGGATGAAATGGATCCAACAGAAGGGCCGGAGGCTTCAAACATGTTCCTCTTACTCCCTAGGACGTGGAGCTCTGGGAGGTTCTGAGGCTTCCTGTCCAGCATATAGCTCTTAGGACCCTCCTCTTCCCAGCTCCATATGTCAACCTGTTCCCCACGCCTTAGGCACGTGGGCACACACCGAAGCTGTCACTCTGGGAAAGGAACTGTGCTTCACGCTTAGGAACAGAGGTCAGAAACTCCAACAGTCTCACCCTCCCTACCGAGTAAAGCTTCCAGGAGCCCAGCAAGAGTCATTCTGAACCCTGTGTCTAGCCGTGTCTGGCTGCAAGGCCCCAACTGGGCTCTTCAAAGTTCAGCTTAGCTGGGATAGGGTCTGTCACACACAGCTGGACATCAAGTTCTCTCCAAGTACCCACCGGACCAAACTCCTCCTACCTCCAACTCAAGACTCCTGGGGAAAGAGGAAGCACCGGGTACCCCGTGGCCTTGGACGAGTCAAGTGCGTGTCACGAAGGAGTGGGCTGAGTCGTAGGTCAAAGGAGCGAGCAGTCACAGCGTTCTCTGGAGGGGAGCGGAGACCAGCGGAGGGCTGAGCCTGCAGGCTCCTGGGGTTTCTCCAACGGGCGTGTTGCTGCCCATCTAGCGCTTTCTAGAACCGCAGAGTACTCCCCATCCCCACCTGAGCCTTGGGACACAGGAGCCACAGACGGCGCTGCTTTCCCTTCCGCAGGAGAATAGCCGAGGCAGAGAAGAGGGGCACAGAATCGCGCGTGTACACATACACTCACTAATCCAGCCTCAACCCCACCAAAGCCTTGCCCCAATTCTACCGCCAAGAAAGTTAAGTCCCCCTTCTATCCCCGACCACGGCGCCCAGCCTGAGGCCCCTTCTCGGACTCCCCCCTAAGTGTGAACTGTGCGCGCCGCGGTGACTCATCTGCCCCTTTCGGGCGAAGCCCAGACAAGGGAAGAAATAAACGCAACTTTCCAAAGAAAACTCTGCAGCGGGAGGCTACAGCAGGGCCGGCCTGGCCCGGGACTCCACGGCCCCAATCCCGCCCTCCGCGCGCGGCCCCGGACAGCAGGCGCCGCAGCTCAGCGCTCCCGGAGGAAGCGCACTCGGCGCGGACGCGAGCGGGCGCCCGCCCTGGGCACCGGGCCGCCAGGGGCCGCGCCCTCTCCACGAGCCTCCTCTCGCGCAGGGCCGGGACGCCACGGCGCGGCCCCATCCCGCGGGGAGCAGAACGCCACCGCCGAGCGTGGCCACCCGCGCGCTCCTTTCCCACCAGGACCGGCCCCTCCCCTACCTGGCCCGGCGCGCGGCTGTCACCTGGGGCTGGCGCGTGCAAGCTCGGACCCCTGCTTCTCCAACGCGCGCCAGCGGGCGGCTTTTAAATCTCCAGGTTACTCGGTGGGGGAGAGAGAGCATGCGCGCTGGGGCTGCCAGGAGGGGGGCGGGGCGAGGCGGGTCGGAGGTGGGGGGTGCTGGGAGGGGATGGAGGGGTGGGGCCGGTCCCCAAGGGAAGAAAGCGGGAGGTGGAAAAGCAGTCTCCTTTCTGGTCGCGGCCGGACGGGCAGCCCCCGCGTGGCTCCTAGGCTGCCCTATCATTACCTACAGCCGTGCACCGCCCCCTCTGCCGCTCGCCACCAAAACATTTTGGTAAAAACTACCCGGCTCCACGGGGTACCTCCCCTCCGCTCCTGGGCCAGTCTGCGACCATTACCAGCGCGTGCCATTCTGGACATCCTGCTGTCCAGGCACAGCAACGACCTGGGTCCCCGCCCTGGACCATGCCTTGAAAGGATCTGTCACATTCTGCGAGTTACTCTCCCTGCTCTCAGAAAGCTAACTCGGTCCCTCCTTCTGCAACTCAAAGACAAACTCCCAATTCCTTTTTCTACTGCGATTATGTATACGGAAGGAGAGGTGATAAATTGTCACCAAAATGTTCCCAGTCAATGTTTCTAAAAGTCCCTTGACTAGCAGGAAGCCAGTGCAGGTGGGAGGCAGATCGCTGCACTTCTGGCCTGACCTCAGAGTGGAGGATGGGGGCTTTATTGCGTCTCTTTCATCCATGGAATTTTATAAAGAGAAGAGAAATTCATTTAGGCGACTTGTTGATTTCAATATCACAGGCCTGCGGGATTTCTGCGGATTTTTGTGGTGCACGAGACTCAACTGATTATAAAATATTAGAGGAAAATGTTACATTAATATGTGTTGTGTGTTAGGCTGAGGATTATTTTGATTGTCTCGGTATGAATATGAATAGACCTTTTTTCTTGTCATTCTCTGATCAAGATAGGCATAACAAGTTCTTACCTGTGTGAGCATTTATATCGTATTAAGTGTGTGTAATCTGTCAATGAGATGAAGTCTTCGGGAAGATGTGTGTAGGTTTGTGTTCAAATACACCATGCTACACCACGAGATCTTGAGATGGATCGGGTATCCATGGGGTCCTGGAACCATCTGCACTACAAAGTCCCAGGAGATGCTTTTGGTGGTAAGGACCTGGCTGGCCTTAGGTCGAAACTGGCCTCTGTGGTGCTGGATTGCAATGCTAGCCCAGTGTTAACCAGCTGTGCACCATGGGGCAAGTCCTTTCCATGTTCTGGGTTCTGTTAGAGGAGGCAGCTAGTTGGTTGATCCTTAAACGCACCCTGGGTGGGAGGATGGGGGCAGAATAGAAAGAGAGATATCAAAGGAGAAGTGGGGTAGTGGGGAAGAGTGTGTGTGTACAGGGGCAAGCAGAGGACAAAAATGTCAAGAACCTACATTTTGAGTCATTAAGTTCAATTTGAAAACCATCTGGGCATGGCCTCTCTGGGAGCACATGAGCCTCCATCCCTAGCCTGGACCTGGCTTTCCAACATTTTTGGCATAGTTATTTGTGGCCAGCAGAGAGCCCAGGAGTCCTGGGTCCCTGAGCGAGTGTCCCCTTTGCCCCAGGATAAAGGGCAGGAGTCAGGGGGAATGCTAGGTCAGGTGGTCAGGTGGAAAATTACAGAGGCCGGAAGATTGGACAGTGGTATTTTCCAGGCTTGGGAAAGAACAGCAGGAGCAAGAGTGTTGTCGTACCTCAGAGGACTGGAGGGCTCTCTCTTGTCTGTGCTTCATTCCTCGCTCCAGGGAAGAGGGGGAAGAGCTCCAGAGAGTAGGAGACCCAGCAGCCTGCCTGCCACCTGAACAACTGCCTGAGACTGTGTTTTCCACAAAGGTGCTTCCTTCCCAAGCCACAGGGAGACTTTAGTGCCTTAGGCCATCCCTTCCTCCTTGTGCAGCCTTCTGTCATAATCCTGGTTAACCAGTATGCCAGGAACTGTTTCTGAATGCTTAAGACTACCCAGGCCACGAATGTTACTTAAAGACACTGAGGCAGCTTCTCAGTTTTATTCCTCTCCCCGCAACTCCCCAATCACAGTCTCTGGCTGCAGAAGCGAGGCAGAAGCAGGAGCCTCTCATCTAGGTCTGCCGGTAACTTCAGAGCGCAGAGGAATTCCTCACACCTGTGTTCCTCCCCGCCATGCTGCGGCCCTTCTGCACAAATAGCTTCTCTGGGTCTCAGTTCTCCACTGAGTAGGAAAACCACCAGGAGCCTTGCCTTCCTTCCTTTCCTGTCCCTCCCCCATTGCTCACATGTGCACACACACACTAAAACCCTACTCCCTAGTCACTTCCCATTTATAGGAAATGGGGGATGATGTGAGGAATAAGGCCATCCTTGGGGACCTGCTAATAGTCTGGCTGGATATTGGAGAAACCAAAGATGCTGGCAAAATGCATTAGCAGATTCTGCCCCACCCCCTCCCCATCTTCTCCCCATTATCCTTGGGCTCAGAGCAAGCAGCCTCCTTTCATGCCTAGCTGAGAGTGGGCTTTGCAGAAGGCCAAGAAGCCAGGAAGGACCCACAGGTCCTTTAATGTCTTCTCCCTGTCTGCACAACCCAAAAGCTATGGCTATTTTACCATTTCTTTCTTCTTCTCCTGCCTGCCTCAGGGTGAGAGTCAGCAGTCTCTTGAAATCAGAAGGACCAGCAACAGGGTCAAATCCATGCTGGGAAATTGGAAGAAAGAATGGGCCCCCTGGACACAGCAGTTCTATTCCTGGGAGTTTTCTTACAACAAAGTAGCCAGGAATATGTGTTTCAGAAGCACGTGTCTCATTATTCTTCAGAGCTGGGAAAAGCTAGAAACAAAGCCGTAGACCAAGGCCCTGGTTCTGAAAATTACGGTAAATCCACACAATGAAAAGCTCTGCTGCTATTAAAAATGATGACAAGCAGGTAATGGGTGTCTGTGATCACTTCATTCCAGAGGGAAAGCAAGAGGATCATGATTTGAGGCAGCTTGGGCTATAGCAGTGAGATCCATCTCAAAACCCTAAGGAGGAGAAGTACGGCTCAGTGACAGAAGATGCCTTAGCATGGTCCTGGGTTCCAGTCCAGTCAGCAAAAAAAAATCAAATGATTGCAAGTGGAGAAGGGTTTGTGATGTGTTATCAAGTGAGCAGAGCTGGTAGCAAAACAGCATGCACAACAAGTTATAGATTTGTGTAAAAAATGATGCCTCAGGCTGGAGAGATGGCTCAGAGGTTAAGAGCACTGGCTGTTCTTCCAGAGGTCCTGAGTTCAATTCCCAGCAACCACATGGTGGTCACAACCATCTGTAATGAGATCTGGTGCCCTCTTCTGACCTGTAGGCATACATGCAGACAAAACACTGTATACATAATAAATAAATCTTTAAAAAATTAAAATTATTTTAAAAAATGATGCCTCTACTCATATAATAGGATTGAATCTTGAAATGAACAAGGGTGTCAATGGAATAAAATCTCATTCTCATAAACAGCACTTCACTAGTATTAATTTCTCAGTTTTGATTACTGCGCTGTGGAAAACTGGCCCAACAGTGGACAGGAATTCAGTGTTATTTTTGTGATCTAGAATTAGTTCAAGGTTTAAAACATGGTTTTAAAGTGAGAATCCCAGGACCCTCCTGTCTCTTTGCCTACAAATGCTTTGGGATTACAGTCATTCACTGCAATGCCTGGCTTTTTTTTTTTTACATTTATTGTGTGCGTGTGTGTATGTGTGTGTGTGTGTGTGTGTAGGTCAGAGGACAACTGGCAGGACTTGGTTCTCTTCTTCCATCATGGGGGTTCTGGGGATCAAACTCAGAGTATTAAGTGTGACAGCAATTGCCTTTATCCTATAGCCATTTTGCTGGCCCAATAAATGTTATTTTTTAAATAGCAAAAATGAAATGAGGGAAGGGAAAAGAAAGAGAACTGAGTGGTCAGCACTGTGGCTGTCTCTGCCACCTGTGCCCAATGGGCTAGAGGTGGGCAGGCCAGAAACAGGACAGCCACAGTTGAGCAATACTCCTGACAAAGGCTTTATGGTGTGAGGAAGAATCCAGGAGGAACCATGTGGAAAGGGTGAATAAGGAGCAACCTGGAAGATTGCACAGCCGCAGCTGGGCCAGGCCTGCCAGCGCTGAGCATGCCAAGCTACAGGATGTTATGGGAGTGAAAGAGTAGGAAACCGAAAGCACTGACAGAACCAGATGGCTCATCTCCCCTCTCCAGCTCAGGGATGCTCCTGGCCTCTGGGTCTTGGGGTCACTGTGCTCCACCCTGACCACTGTCAGAGGCCAGAGAGCCTTACAGTTGTTGACAAATGAGATCCTCACCACAAAGCTTGGGACACAGCAACAGTCCTGCTCTTCAGGGCACTTTCTGGGAAAAGCTTCCCTCAGAGAATGTTCTGGAACCCTTTTATGAGGGGCCGGTCTCTTGCATTCAGACTTCCTTGTTGAGGCTATTGCAGGGCACCACTCCCCACTCCCCCACCCCCCACCATGCTCACTGCTTCCCTGACCCGGCCCAGGGAATCTTTGAGAACCAGGTGCCTCCCAGCTGCAGCTTCAACAAGCAGAGGTAAAGTGTAGGGGGTGGGAGCAAACAAACATAATGGAACTGGAATACTGAGCCCGTTCCTGCTGCAGGAAGCTCTTGGTTTTTGCATGGGCGAAGGCAATATCTAGAAATGGCTTCAGAGGGCAAACTAAGATCAGAGTTTTGGGGAGCCAAGCAGAGCAAGCTTTGAAGAGATCGAGAGGGATAGAGAGGACAAGGCCCAAATGACTTCAAGTGGGCATTAAGCAAGGTAGAGACACTGGGGTGGATGAACTGCTCTCTCTCTCTCTCTCTCTCTCTCTCTCTCTCTCTCTCTCTGCTTCACATGTGTTGTAAGTACAGCCTAAGGTGCCTCTTGTAGAAGCCTAAGTAGGAAGCTACATTGGGATTTGGTTAGACACCTGATGAAGGTGTCTTAAGTCTGTGAGATCAAGGCATAAAAAAGTAAAGCCGTCTCCTTCCTCATGGAGGAAAGTAAACCCCATACCTTACTGTAAGTCCCCAATGTCAGCCATTCACCCAGCTGTGTGACATCAGCAGGCCCCAATGCCCCAGAGGTACCGTGTCTTCATGAACACTTGAACACTGAGTTTCCATGAGAGCTCCCACTGCGCTGCATACGGGGCTACCTACCGAGGTCAACAGAATGGGGAAGGAGCCAGAGACCACACAGAGCTCTGACAATTCCATTCCCCCAGGGTAATGGAAATCCTTCGCCAATGAGTCTGTCGCCAGGAGACTGCTACAGTGTAGCAAGTGTGGGCTGTGGTGTCCCACAGAGGAGAGCTACTCAACGGACATCAGAGCCATCATTTCTCTGCCCACTAACATTTGTTAAGTAGCAAGTAAAAGTCATGCTGTACCTAGGGTTAGGTCACTCTGCCTGCCTGCAAGGGTCAGGTGAAGGATGCTTTCATTTTTTATTTTTTATTTTTCTTTCTTTCCTTTTTTCTTTTTCCCCCAGGGTTTCTCTGTAGCTTTGGAGCCTGTCCTGGAACTTGCTTTGTAGATCAGGCTGGCCTCGAAACTCACAGGGATCCACCTGGAAGGACGCTTTCAAACAAGTTAAACATACTTGGGGTCGAAGCCGTCATACCCATTCTATCTTTGATACGTAACCCTAAATTGGATGCCATGCTGAGGTGGAGAACACCTTGGATAGTTCCTGCCCCATAGAGATAACAGTTGGCCCCAGGATCTGAAAGTGGCACCTAGAGGTGGCTCAGGCATATGTCTACAACCACAAACTCGGCAGGCTCCATACCAAGCCTCTAGGTAAAGATAATCCTGGTTCAGTGGGCCAGTCAGGGAAGTGAGCAGAATGGGGCAGCACGGTGCTTATAGGATGTTGGAGACAGGACCCAATGGCTGCTTGGTCCTTTGCTGAGCTTCACAGCTCCTGAGTGCTTCTCAAGACATCCTGGGTTTGGTTCCCACGGCTATTTCTACAGGAGGTAGGTGCCACTTTTACAGTGGGGGAAACTGAGGGCAAACAACTTGCCTAAGGTGGTAGAGCCGAGGAAAGTGAGAGCCCAGGCAGGGCTCCCCCCTTGAGTGCAGCTGGAAAGGCTTGAGTGTCTTGTCCTGCAGTGTGGGGGCTGACTCAGATGGCCTCAGTACCAGCTCTGTACCCAGCCATGTGACAGCAGCAGCAGGCCCGGACAGAGCCCACACTGGCTGAGGATCACAGAGGGACTCGGTTTGGCTGTGAGCTATGACTCCAGTCTACAGAGTAGGAAAAGCAGAGGGGTCGAGCAAGGGGTAGGAGGGTGCAAGGAGAAGTCCTGGGCTCATGCTGCACAACACAGACAGAAGGATGAAAAGTCACCTACACTAATCAGTGTTTCCATAGCATTTGCTCAACCAGTGAACTAAGTGGAAGCTGAAAACCAGGAAAACACTGAAACTACCGCGAGAAGGGGACTGCCTGTGGTGTCTGAGCAAGGTATAAAATCCAACCTTGTTCTCCTAAGAGTCTGCTCAGCCGAATCCAGTGCGAGTTAATCCAAAGGTATCAGGCAGGTCAGATGAACTGGCTCCTTCTTAAGTGTCTGAGGATGCTGAGAACTGGGATGGCTAGCAAGGACCCGGAGCTATGTGTGCTGGGCCCGCAGCCGTGTGAGCTGGGCCGGGAATGGCTTTGGTCGCATTCCCTGCTGCAGCTAGTCTTGTGTGACTGAGGGAGCCAGCAGGGCTGATACCAAGTTAAGTGGCAATAAAGTGATTCTCACGGTGCTGACGCAATGTTCAAGATAACAAGTGAGCAAGTCATTAATAACCAGGTTCTGAAGTAGCAGGGTGCATACAATCTATCCAGCCTCTGGGAAGGAGTGGCAACCTGGGTCCCCGTATCTGGGCAGGGACATGGGCTCCAGAAACAGTAGTGTAAAAACCTAAGGGGTCCAGGGCAAAAGAAGGGAGCAGGGACAGTTACTTTCGTTCAGTGGGACATGGGAAGAGAGATGCCAGACCAGCACATGAGATCACATGGACAAATATCATGGCAGTCATGGACGAATAGGCTCACCAGGGGCACCGAGAGGGTGCTGAGACCAGAGGACACACAGCAGACACAGGGCCAGATGTGGGGCCGCTGTACCTCCGCCTCCCTCCACACTTCTTCCAGTCCAGTTGGCTTCTCTCCTACCCCAGCTTAATCTCATAGACATAATCAAGACAGGTACTCTACATCCCTGGTGGGCACGAAGACCAGGACAAACAGCCAGGCCAACTCGAGCTGGCCTGCCCACAGCCCATACTGTGTGCTAGGGACCTGACTGCTGAAGTAGGTGGGGTCTTCTGTAAGATTCAGATGGGGTAGCTGTCCCACAGGTTGAAGGTCAGATGCCAGTGGAGTGCAGGATGGAGTACTCAGCGGGAACTCCACTTTTCTGTCCCTACCCCGTCATCTGCAGTACCGTGCCATGGTCGGCCTGGGTCACGGCCCTGCTATGCTCGTGTACACGGCACCAAGTTCAGCTCACCTCTGTCAGCACTTGCCACTGGTCCCTCGCAGCTCTGAAAGGGGACAGAAGGGTGCCCATTCTGGTTTACAGAATGAGACTTGTTAAGGGCTATGTGGACAGAATGACAGCAATGGCTGGAACTCCCAGTGCTCTGGTTGCCCTGGTCTCCCCTGAGTCACATGGGCATTTCTAGAACCTTCACGACCTTCCCAAGCATCAAAGCTGAGAGAGGTGGCACCTGCAGCCCACGTAGTCACTACCTCTCCACCTACCCAGGGTTGGGAAGCAAAGCACTAGTTTTGTGGAAACCAAAACCCACCCTATCTCATTCTTAACGGCCTTTGGGTTTAAACAGGAAGCCAGGGACTTATCAGAGATGCAAGCACACCACCCTGGGGGAGGGGGAACTGTGTGAGCCTGCACAGCCATGGCTTGTGCCAACACAACCCTCAGCCTCTTGGGTTGTGTTGAAATCTGTCCTGTTGGGAAAATATTCTACTTTTTCTCTACAATCTGGTGGGACCCGAGTCATGCTAGTGTAATGAGCAAGGTGCCCTTTGTCTTCCTGTCTGCGTGAGCAGAAAGGCTGAAGCTCATTTAGTGAATGCTCCTGTCTGGGCTTCCTGGTTTTCAAAGTGGCTTTTGTGTGCAACCTGTTATTTGGTTTTTACAGTGACCTTGAGAGACAGGTGTTATTATGGGGCGGAAATGTAAGCTCAGAGGAGCAATGAATTACTTGCCTGGGCCGTGGAGCCTTAAGTGCAGGAGCCTGGCCTTGTCCTCTTCTCTTCAAACTAGGTCCTCCTCTAAGGAAGGCACCCCAAAGTGAGGCGGGAGACATATACTCTATCTCTGTTTCCTGAAAGGCATTTGGGAAAAGGGACCTTTTTCTTCCTTAGAGGAAGCAATGCTGTGGACATTCCAGCCCTGTGCTCCAGACTCCCCAGGTATGGTGGAAGATCAGAGAGGAAGAAGGAGGCTTCAGTGGGCATGCGGCTGCCCAAGCCACACTGCCACCCTGTGTCCTCACCTCCTGGGCACTAGTCTCTTCCTGCTCTCACACTCTATCCCCTGGCACCTTAGCTTAGGCCAGGCCGGAGCCACTTCCCACTGTAGCCGTGAGTGTGTACCGGCTGGGTTTCCCACCCCCTGCCCCAACAAGGCCACAAAGCAACTTCCCTCGATGTCTTGGTCTCTGTCAGGCCTGGCATCTCTGTCACAGGGAGGATTATTATACACTCCCCAGAGACAGAAAGAGAGGCCTGTTATTAGGAGTTGACCTCCCACCTTCCCGAAGCCAGCATTTCTCCTCTCCTCTCTAAGAATAATTCAACAGACTCTTGCAGGCCGTCTCCTACACAGACTACAGAGCGGATGTGGGTGGGATCGTCTCTAGGAGGACGGAGGGCACACAGGGGAACTCCCTGGGGAAGGTCACCTGTATCTAAAAGAGCTGATGTCTCAAAGAAGTGGAGCCACTACGACTATCCCACTCCCTACCTACCAGGGAGGAGGCAAACAGTAATGGGCAGGTCTCCCCCAGCCATTGCTGTGGAACTCCTCCCCAAAAGGAGGAGCGGTTCCTTTGGCTGCCTCTTGGCTCCAGGAGGTGGGCACTGCCTCTGGGGACATAGGTGAAGCAAGGCCTTTCTAATTCTTCTTCTCCTCCTCGTCTTCCTCCTCCTTCTTTAGGTTTTTCAAGACAGGGTTTCTCTGTGTAGCCTTGGCTGTCCTGGAACTCTGTAGACCAGGCTGGCCTCAGACTCAGACATCTGCCTGCCTCTGTCTCTTAAGTGCTTGCAGCTGGAGCTCTGGTAAGGGACCAGTCCCCTGGAGCCATCCTTACCCTCATTAGCATCACACAGACTGTTAGACAGGCCCTTGACTTTTTGCCAAGGCCCACATGCCTTTTCTGAAATGGGCCAGACGGAAGCTATTTTGGGCCCTCGTGGTCTCCATAGCTTCTTGCCTCTGCTTATGGCACAGAAGCAGTGAAGGTGATGTCGAGGCTAATGAGAAGCTGTTACCTGTGGACATTGAAGTTTGACTTTCATGTGTCCCAAAAGGAATCTCTCCCCCTAGTACTGCAAATGAATCAAGGGCATTGTCATAACCAGGAAGGGCTTGGATCCGTCAGCTACACACCTGGCCCTACACACCTTTGATTTTCTTTTTAACCACTTAGAAATGTGAAAAACCAGAGCTGGAGAGACAACGTAACAGTTAAGAGCCCTAACTCCTCTTGCAGAGGACCAAGGTTCAGTTCCCAGTGCCCACACGGTTGCTCAAAACTGTCTGTAACCAGGCAGTGGCGGCACACACTTTTAAACCCAGCCCTCAGGAGGCAGAGGCAGGTGGATCCCTGTGAGTTTGAGACCAGCCTGGTCTACACAGTTAGTTCCAGGATGGCCAGGGCTACAGAGAGAACCCTGTCTCGAAAAACCAAACCAAACCAAACCAAATCAAAACCAAAACAAACAAACAAAAAAACAACCTGTCTGTAACTTTAGTTCTAGGAATCCAGTGTCTTCTGGTCCCCGTGGGCACCAGGCATGCTTATGGTGAACATACATACATTCTGGCAAAACACTCATACATGCAAAATAAATAAATCTGGGGAAAAAAAAGAAATATGAACACTATTCTCTCCCTGTGAACCACAGGACCTCAGTAGTAGCCTGGCCTCAGACTGTGGGGAGTAGTTTCTGGGTCCCCACCCTCCCACCATGCTCTCAGGATGCCAGAGGCCAGCTTCCTTTCGTAAGAGGAAAGTATGACAGCCCTGACTACAGGCATGAAGACGAGCTCCCCAGCCAGCAACCCCGAAACTGTTTCACTCTCTTTAGATAAGCACGTGGACTCAGGTTGAAGCCAGACGTATTCATACCAATTTTATTCTTTCACATACTCCGCTCATCCTTCCCACACTCCCCTGAAAACCACGTGGTAGCAACATCTTCCTTCCAGATGAGGAAAACTAAATGCAGAGAAGTCCGGCCCCTGCCTGGGCTTCTGGGCTTCTGGTCTCCAAGACCCATATTCTTCTCATAATGTGGGCTTTTCTTAGTCCCAATGAAATCTCGGGCTGTTCCCTGTGTCACCCAATGCAATATTTCTTAGGCCCTTTTTGGGGGCACACAGGTGAATGGGACAGATGAAGTCCCTACTGACTTGGAGAATACAAAAAACAAAACAAAAAACCCACACTCCTGACTTCAGTTGGTATGGAGAAAGTCAAATGGGATGATGGGTGGGTGGGGGAAGGGAGAGGAAGCCCTTGGGGGTGATGTTGGAGCTGATCCTAAGAGGCTCCTCCCCTGGGAGATCTAGGAGGAAAGCACTAGGAAGATGGAATGGCAGGTGCAGAGGCCCTGAGGCAGGAATGTTTACTAGGTGGGTGAGCTCCAGGAAGAAAGCCAGTCAGAGCAAGAGGAAACAGAAATGGGGTCAGGTAAACTGGCAGAAACCAGATGGTGTGGATCTCATTCTTCTGTAACAGGAAGTCCTTCAGAAGGACATGGAGGAGTGATAGGGTTTAATTTATAGTTTTTAAGGTCACGTTGGGAATTAGGTATTTGGCAAGGCAAAGTATCAATACATTCAGTGAAAAGGATGCTGATGGTGATGACGATGCTTGTAGTGGTAGTGATGAAGATGATGATAATGTGGTGGTTTGAATGAGAATGGGTCCCCAGAGGCTCTAGATTTCATTGCTTGGTCACCAGGGAGTGGCACTATTTGAAAGAATTAGGAGGTGTGGCCTTGTTGGAAAAAGTGTGTCACTGGTGGTGGTGGGCTTTGAGGTTTTCAAAAGTCCACGCCAGGCCCAGTGGCTCTCTCTCTTCCCGCCACCTGAGGACATGGACGTAGAACTCTCAGCTACTTTCTCCAGCACCATGTCTGTTTGTGTACCTCTGTTTCCTGCCATGATGATAATGAACTAAATCTCTGAAACTGTAAGCAAGTCCCAGTTAAATGCTTTCTTTTATAAGAGTTGCCATGGTCACGGTGTCTCTTCACAGCAATAGGACACTGACAAAGACCCATTGGGTCTAATCCCGACTTGTGAATTTCTACTCTGTTTGAAACATGGCCTGAACTTAGAGAAGTGTCTATATCCACCTAGCTCACTGCTTAGGCAGCCTAGGTGCCCGTGTTATCTGTGCTCCAGGCCCAGCACCTCTCCCAGTCCCAGTCCGTTTCAACTCGCCTGCCTCAGCATCTCTATGACTGGGATGGAGGCCGATAGAACAGTAGCGGCTGCTCTGGGGCTGGTGGGAGTCCAAAACTATATACACACTATCTTATTTATTATTCCTTTTGACTCTTAGGACAAATATCTGCTCTCCATATTACAATTAGGAAGTGGTGTCTCAGAGAGAGTGTGTCTCTCTAGAACACACAGCTAAGAATGTGAGAGTGAGCGAGAGTCAGGCCTGTCTCCCCGCCCTGCTCTGGCCTCCATCGGTGATCTGGCATGCTGCAGGCCATCTTCACCTTGCCACACATGGCAAACTATGTTTTGTTCTCTTCTAGTACGAACCACTTTGTGCTAATGATGGCCCCTGTGTTTAGGTCAGTCCTTTTTCAAACTGGGCCTTGATTTTTGGGTCACTGTTTTTTTTTTGTTTTGTTTTGTTTTTCGAGACAGGGTTTCTCTGTAGCTTTGGAGCCTGTCCTGGAGCTAGCTCTTGTAGACCAGGCTGGCCTCGAACTCACAGAGATCCGCCTGCCTCTGCCTCCCAAGTGCTGGGATTAGGGTCATTGTTTTTTGCAGTTCCCATTTTTCACTTTCTCCCTTCCCCTTACTGGGACCGAACTCATTATCTACAGTCACTGCCAAGGACTAGTGACCAAGGGTCCATGGTGTGCCCAGGAGGATGCTGTGACTGGATAAAAAGCTCAAGGCAGCTGGGCGGTGGTGGCGCACGCCTATAATCCCAGGAGACAGAGGCAGGGGGATCTCTGTGAGTTCGAAGCCAGCTTGGTCTACAGAGCGAGTTCCAGGACAGCTAGGGCTGTTAGACAGAGAAACCCTGTCTTGAAAAAAATACACCAAAAACATTTGTTTTTATTTATTTGTGTGTGTGTGTGAGCGTGCCAATGTCCATAGAGTCCTGAAGAGGGCATCGGATCCCAAGGAGTTATAGATGATTCTGTGCCCCCAATTTTGGTGCTGGGATCTAAACCTAGGTCCTCTGGAAAAGCAATCCCTCCAGCCCCTTTGAAACATTTTGAAACCAAACTTCAGCACTGGAGGCACAGGAGGGAGTAGAAGGTCACCGTGTGTTGATAAAAGGGCAATATGGGAAATCCTTGGAATGTGTAACATTCAGAACTTGATTCTAGTGATGGATATTCACATATACATTGTATAGAACTAGACACACACACACACACACACACACACACACACACACAGGCCCATTCATTTGTCTGAGTGGGAGTGGTGGGTACATCTGCATCAGAGCTGATATCTTGGCTCTGGTATCATTGTATTCCCGCAAACTGTTATCTTTGGAGACACAGGGCAAAGTGCATGAGTGAGCTTTCTAAATAGGTTCTTTTTTTTTTCTTTTCTTCCTCTGTATACCTTGGTATTGGGGAAAGTGCTCTAGTTAATACTGAGCTAGATTCCAGCTTTCTACATATTTATTGGTTTTCTGAGGAGGGGCCTGCCCATGTACTACAGACTGGCCAGAACTCATAGAGATTTACTTGCCTTTGCCTCCTGAGTGCTGAGGTTAAAGGCATGTGCCACAACATTCAACCATTTTTTTTGTAAGTATGAGAATATACAAGTGTCTAAATAAAAAAAAATGTTTTTTGAAACAGAGTCTCATATAACCCAGGCCTTGACTTCTGGCCTCCCAAGTGCTTTGGGCAGTGCTGTGGATTGAACCTGTGGCTTGGCTTTGTACATCTTAGGCAAGTATTCTATCAACTGAGCTACATGTCCACATTCACAGAAAAATTTTTAATTGAAAAATAAAGTTTGATTCAGTGGTTATTTTGTGCAAGGCCCTAAATTCTGTCCCTTGTGCTGTTTAAAACAATAAAAATAAATGTTTTTTTGTGAGATCGAGAGGTCTGTCCTGGGTGTGCAGTCTCTAAAGTATCCCCGATTCTTCTTCCTGTTTTTGAGGAATCTGGCAGACTGTCTCATTTTCCTCAGGGAAGACTGCTAACTAGCCAGAGAAGGACCATAAATCCACTCCTCTCCCTCATCTTTCACCCCTATCACCTCAAGGTTGCTATTTCAGTTTTCTAGAGAACTGGAAGGGGATGGCTGAAAGAGGAGAGAGCATGTGAGGCAGGGACCTGAGTCTCTCTCCGAGCTCCATGCCCCTTAGTTCTTTCTCTCCACAATGGTCCCCAAGAGTCACATCCTGCACTGTCCTATAGGAGTGGTCACTGGCGAAGCTGCAGCCCAGCTGCTTCCTGTTCCCACAGCTGTCCCCTCTGTCTCCTCACCTATGGCCCCACAGGAACTGTTTTCTAAAACCACCTGCTGGGGACAACGCTGACCTGGGAAAGCCTAGTGACACTAGGGAAGCCTAGTGGCAGAGGATGCTCCTGGAGGCCTGTCCTGGGACTCCAGCCAGCGTCACCTGCTCCCCCCCATGTCGCCTTGTGCTCAGGAACTGTCCATAGCAGTGGCAGGGGACAGCTACACTCCAGGCGCTGACAGGCTGAGAATAAAAACTCTGACCTTTTCAGGCCCTCCTCTACCGTACATTCTCATCTTTTACTCGGCTTCTCTGAAACTGCCCACGTCCCAGCTCTGCCCTGGCAGGGATATGGAAGAGAAACTGCTTCTCTTCCTTCCCTTTCCAGGACTCTCATGAGGAGGGGGCACCAGGGACTTGAGTTTCCCATCTCAGTCCAGAAACTATTTCATTACAGAAGCGTGTAATTTGCCTGGGGAAATGGAAGAACTCCGAGAAGGAAAGCATCCCCGAGCCCCATAGTCTGCCTTTCTTGTTAAGGTTCAGAGGACAGTATCTCAAGAGGAGGGTCCTGGAGGCCTCGGTTGAGGAACTCTCTGCTCCCCTGTCTCTCATCCTTCATCTGCCACGGGGGCAAGCTCCGGACACCAGACTTTCTTCCCTCCCTCAAGATGGGCCAGAGATACTGAGGTCCTTTCCCCAAAGCCAGCCCTATTAACTCCAAATCTCTTTTTCTGCATAGGCACTCTTGTCAAGGTCAAAGACCCCTACTTCATGGGATCCCCACTCCACACTTTACAGAGAGGCCAAGGAGAACTGATGCAACCTTGCTGGGTCCTCCTTGGTTGCCATTATGTCCACCATTTTTCTACATGTCTGTCCCTTCTTCATCAACTCAACATAAAACATTTCCCCTGGGTCTTGGGTCTTCAGCCTGAAGGGCCATATGTCACATCAAACTTTGATTACATAAATATAATTTCTTTCATTAACTTGCCTTTTGTTTCAGTGAAGGGCAGGACGGCAGTTAGCCCTTTCCACTATTTTTTACACACACATAGGCCGTGGACACATGGGCCGTGGGGCGAACCCTCTGGCGGTGCTACACTGAGAGCGTGCTATGTCAAGATGCAAATGTGGGCCAGCCTCGCACGGGATTCAAACTGGCATGAATAGCTGGGGGGGGGGGGGCTGCAGTGGTCCATATGGGAAGCAAAAGGCTTCCCTTGGGCTCCTCTAAGCGGGGTATGGAAAGTGGAGGCCAAGTGCTGGGATTCTTCTCATCAGCCAGTTCTCCCCTTGACTCTTAAAAGAGGCCCCTGGAACAAAAGCATCAGCTCACTAGGGGGAAATCCCAGGAAACTATTAGGTGGATAGTTTTCAACTCAAGGTAGTTTTGTACCCTGGAGGACATTGATGTGTCTGGAGATATTTTTTTATTATACCATGGGGGAGGGGTGTTGCTGGCACCCAGCACAGGCCCCTTCAGCACCCGGCACAGGCCCCCAACACCCGGCACAGGCCCCCAGCACCCGGCACAGGCCCCTTCAACACCCGGCACAGGCCCCCAGCACCCAGCACAGGCCCCTTCAGCACCCGGCACAGGCCCCCAACACCCGGCACAGGCCCCCAGCACCCGGCACAGGCCCCCAACACCCGGCACAAGCCCCCAACACCCGGCACAGGCCCCCAGCACCCGGCACAGGCCCCTTCAGCACCCGGCACAGGCCCCTTCAGCACCCGGCACAGGCCCCCAGGAGATAGCCAAGGTCCGGAGACCTTGATCTAGAAACTAATCGTTCTGAGATTTCAGTTCTGAATTTCTCCTTGCTCCCCCATTCCAAAATGAGGAATGAGCCAAGTTAGATTTCCAGCATTTAGGAGGCTGAGGCAGGGGGATTGAGAATTTGGCACTCTGTAACCTCTATAGGAGCCAGAGGCACTAAAATGATATTGATGGGCTATCCAAGTGTAGCCTGTTCCACAAGACTCAGGCTCAGCTAGTGTCCAGCAAAAGAGAAATAAGAGCTTGTAGGATCCCCCATGAGCCACCTGCCCACCCTTAACCCTGCACTTCAGCATCAGAGAAAGTAGGGAGGGAGGCCCAGGTAGGCGCTCATGATGAAGTGTTCTTTACCAGGGTAACTCGGGGGTTACTAGTTATCTGCCAGTCCCACCTGTTTATCACTCATGGCCCCTAACTGGGAAGATCTGACCAGCCAAGAGAATCTGGGGAGGCAGACCTGGCTTGTGCCATTCCTAGATTCTCGGACATTCAAAGGCCTTTCTCTGGATCACTCACAAGTATAGAGATGTATTGAAGAATCTTGTTTACCTGGTGGTTTTCAGGATGAGTACAGATAGATAGTGCCTAAGGCAAGGCATGCAGGAGGCCTGAGGAACAGCGAGTGGGCAGCTGTGAGAGCCCAAACTGGCCCTCCCTCTCACTGATTGACCTAGATTATGCCATCATTCCACCCTGAAAGACAGCTTCCTGTGCAGCAAGAATGAACGGCATGGTGGCTCAGCGACTGCTCCTTGCTTCTGCTCTGGATGGGCCATTAACCTCTCATGCCCCAGGAGAAAGCCTTCTGTGAGCCTTTGCAAGGTGCTTTCTGTGTGTTTCTGCCAGCCATGTTAAGAAGATGCCGAAGACAGCTCACAGCTGCAGAAACTGGAACTCAGGGAGGGAGTGTCTTACTGAAGCTGGTTAGTGGAGAACCTGAGCTCAAATCCAGGTCCCTGATTTTCACTCAAGTTTTTACTGTAGTAGTGCTCTTTTCATGTAGCCTTTAGTTACCTGGTGCTTCTGCCCGAAGCTATTCTGGTACACAAACAAAGGGAACCAAATTGCAACTGACCCCTTTTGACTTTAGTCAATAAATATTTGCCCATTGCTGAGGTATCAGGCTATATGTGACAGGGGGCACATTGTTTAACCATCTCTAGATCCCAGTTTTGTCCTATTTAAGTCAAGGACATCTGTGGTAAGGATTTATGAAGTGGGAACTACTGTTATTACTAAGACCTGGTGTGTTAGAACAAGGTGACAGCCCCAATGAGGGTTTACATTATTCCAGATGAAATTGTGCGCTCTGGGTGCCACTCTAGAACATGACCATCTGTGAGTTTTTTTTCCTTTTGTTTTTGTCTTAGTTTTTGAGACAGGGTTTCTCTGTGTAGCTTTGGAGCCTGTCCTGGAAATTGCTCTGTTGACCAGGCTGGCCTCACACTCAGAGATCTGCCTGCCTCTGCCTCCTGAGTGCTGGAATTAAAGACATGTGCCACCACCGCCTGTGGTTTCTGCTACCTATGGTTTTCAAAGGCATTTGTCCAGTTGTCTTTCTAGAGTGGGAGAAGGAATCTAAACAAGGCCTGAATCTGTAGGAAGTCTAATAGCAGGCGGGATTCTTGGTGGGTATGTGCATGTGCTTGTTATACATGTATGTTTGTATGCACATACATGTACAGGTGAGTGTCCCTGTGCACACACACATCACCCAGAGTAGGACATCAGGTGTCTTCTGTCACTCTCTGTTTTAGGGTTGCCCTGAACCAGATGTTCACCCTTTTAGTTAGGCTGGTCCTATGTGTCCAGGAGACTCAATGCTGGGGTTACAGGCATGCTCAGCTTTTTATGGAGGGGGGCTGGGTATTCAAACTTAGGTCCTTGTGCTTACAAAGCAAATGCTCTTACCTATGGCACCATTTTCTCAACTCACTCTTAAGACGTGTGTGTGTGCAGGTACTCATATGGGTACAACCTTTTGGAGTCAGTTCTCATCTACCTCATGAATTACATGTTGGAATGGACATAGGTGGTCAGGCTTGACAGCAAGCACCTTTAGCCACTGAAACATCTTGCCAGCATCAGGATTTGTTTTTTTTTTTGGGGGGGGGTTTGTTTGGGTTTTTTTTTTTTTGGTTTTTCGAGACAGGTTTCTCTGTGGCTTTGGAGCCTGTCCTGGAACTAGCTCTTGTAGACCAGGCTGGTCTCGAACTCACAGAGATCCGCCTGCCTCTGCCTCCCAAGTACTGGGATTAAAGGTGTGCGCCACCACCACCGGCTTGTTTTGTTTTTTAGACAGGGTCTCAGCCAGGCATTGGTGGCACATGCCTTTAATCCCAGCATTTAGGAGGCAGAAGAAGGTGGATCTCTGAGTTTGAGACCAGCCTGGTCTACAGAATGCATTCCAGGACAGCCAGTGCCACACAGAGAAACCCTATCTCAAAAGCCAAATACAAAGAAACAAACAAGACAGGGTCTCATTCTGTAGCCCAGGTTACCCTAGAAATCACTATGGAACACACATTGGCCCCAAACTTGTAGCTTCTGCCTCGGCTCTGGAGTGGTGGGGTTACAATTATGAGCCAGCGACAGTGTCCTCTTAGCAGACAGGATTCTTGAGTCACAGGATAAAAAGCAGAGGAGTCAGAAGAGGTGTGTGACAGAGCCACAGAGGAGAAACAGGTCCCTCCTATCCTTGGTGAATTACTTCTAGATCGGAGAGATGCCTCAGTGGGTAAAGGAGCTTGTGCAAGCCTGAGGACCCGAGCTCAAGCCTCAGAACCCATGTAAAGGTGGAAAGAGAGAGCTAACCTCACAAAGTTGTCCTTTGACTTCCATATGCATGGGTGCCATGTGCGCACACAATAAAAAATAATTTTTTTTTGGCCAGGAATGAAGATGCAGTGGTAAGATTTCACTGGTGCTGCTAAACAAACCATCAGCTCATGATACCATAACTGCCTGTGTCAGTAACCTCACTTGGGCAAAGGCGCTGGGGGTGGTAAAGAGGAGCAGGGGGAGGATGGAGGAAGAAACAGTGAAAATTTAGTTCAGTTGATCCTTGAGTGTACTTTATATTGGAAGTGGCTGTCAGAATCCACTGGAGGACTTGTTGAACCCGAACTGCTAAGTCCTATGCCCAGTTTGGGATTTATTAGGTCAAGGCAGCACCCAGGACTTTACTTTTCAGACCAGTTTCCAGCTAAGGTTGAGGCCACTGGCCAGGGCCATGCTTGGAGAGTCCTGACATAAAAGTACTTCTTTGGCAGCCAGAGTATCAGTTTGCAGCATCGTTCCTTAATACTTCGCTCCCCAACTGCTCTGCTCTGTCTGTGGATTAGAAGAGATGAATGCGCTTAAGTTCCAAACTTTATCCTGAATTGGGCGTGGTAGCATGCACCCCAAATTCTAGCTCCAGGGAGGCCGAGGCAGCTTGGGCTAGTTTCTGAGGCAAGACTGTCTCAAAAAGAGAAAGAAACACTAAAAACTGAGTATCCGTTCTACAAGAATGGAGAGCTCTAAGCCTGGGAGAATACTATCCTAGTTTTCAGCGTTTTGTTTTTTTTTTTTTTTTTTTTTTTTTTTTACCACACTCTTAGTGGGAACAAAAATACAGTTCTCACGACCTTAAATGCTGACACTTATCCAAATGTCTAGTGAGGGGAAGCGTGTGTCATGCACATTAACGGAACTCAGTGATAGCAACTAAGCAGAGAAAACTGAAAATTTGACTAAAGCCAAAACGAACAACCAGATAACACAAGAGGAACTTAGGACTTCTGGGAGTTATCTGTCTAAAAAGCGCAGATGATGCTTACATTGATCTGATGGAAGCACTGATTATGTGATAACAGGTTCCTGACTAACCGAGTATGTATATAGGCTGAGAATTGCCCAACAGACATAGACCAAATGCTTTCCTATCTGTTGAAACCGGGTCTTTGTTCCCTGCAGATTGAAGAACTCGTGGGGAGGAAGGCATCCATCTTGTAGTTTGCTTCTGGGTTTGACTGCCAAAACACTATTAGTCATAAAGAGACTCATGATTGTGCTCCAGAACAAGCATTTTCCGCGAGGTTTTAGTATTTGAGAACATGGGCATTACACTTCATCAGTTCCATGGTTCTGCCACTGACTGTGGACCCACTTTTGTATCTTCCTTTCTGTTTAAATTCGAGGCAAAGACACCAAAACATGGTCATTTCACATACCAATGCTGGGATTGAACCCAGGACCCCACACGACACAGTGATCAGCAAGTGAACTCTACCCCATCCCTTGACAAGAATTCCTAATCTGTTTTGCAGACTCAGATCAACATTCTCCCATTTGAACGTACTTAATAACTAGGAATACAGTTTGGGATCACTGGGCAAAATTCCTTTTTCTTTATAAGAAGCTAAAAAGACGAACACCGATAGTTCTTGTATTCACACTAAGGAAAAACCCCAAACTCCACCTCAGTGGTTGGTGCAGGTGACTTGGTGCCGCTGTCACTTTCTCCCTTTAGAACCACCCTACTATGGGCCTGTTAAAGATTACCTTTTTGCCAAGTGTGCTCATACTAATAAATAAATCATTTATCCCTGAGGCAGCGCTCAAGGCTTCGTGTTGCAGGAATAACTAGCATTGCTGCTGCGCTGTGAAGCTGGTGGCTCTGCAATGCCGCCCCACCAGCAATGGTGTGCAGACACAGCCTGCACTCCAGCCTCCCTTGTGCGACAATGTCCCTTTGAAGTAGAGAAACAGTCCCTTATTATCCTTCTTGTAGGAGAGGGCAGGGGAGTGGAAGGGTGGAGAGGCCGGTGACTTGCCCAAGATCTTCCTGTAAACTTATCTTCTGACTTACCAAAATCAGTCACAAAATTGAGGAAAACCCCCCACAAAAAACAGCTACAAAGTTGAGAAGAAAAAAGATCAGCCACAAAACAGAAAACAACAAAAAAACCAGCCACAAAACTTTGCAGAGTGACAGGTGTGTATGTGTTAGGGAGTGTGAAGTCATGAGCACCCTGCAAGGCTCCAACTGCCCCAATACTTGCTTGTTTTCTGTGCCGCTTAGGTCAGTTCCCTGGGATAACATAGTTGTCTATCTTGAGCTTTAGTTCCTTAAGACAAAAGTCATGGACATGCCAATATTCAGAGACCTAAACTGCTCTTAAGCTGGTTCCTGTCAAGAAATACAATGTACCACTCATTTAGTAGTTTTGTGTTTGTGTGCACGCACGTGTGCCTGCACGCAGCTGGTGTGTTTAGTTGCCATAACTTCCAGTCAATAAAAACTGCCTGCCAATTCTGAGGAATGGGCATTCTAGGAACGGCTGTTCCCACTGCCTGGCATTACTAGTGTGTCCCCACTCTAAGTTTCCCAGAGCAAGCGCCTACTTCTCAAACCGCTCAACAGTGTTGACTTCTAAAGAAGGGTAAGTAGTAGGCTTTATTGCTCCAAGGGCGTGGGTGGTGAAAGAATCAAGGAATACTGGGTGTGAGAGGTGACCTGCTTTGCTGATGGCCCAACACTGACCCATTGTGCAAGGTCGAGGACAACACCCACACTCTTGAACTAGATACCATCTTTATCCTGCACACCTGAAGCTGGACCAGCATTCACAATAGAGCTTTGGAATCTAAGCTCTACACTGTTCCCGGTTTACAAGGAAATGCTGTTTATCTTGTACTCAGGCCAATTGTTTGCTTTTCTACAGGACAGCTGGCTCCCCATCCACCTCGAGGGGACTGGTTCATAGCTAAACAATGTTAGTTGTCTCAGAAAAATCTAAACCTATGGAAAAACAAGAGACGGAAACAAGAAATAGTGGCAAATAAGGCCAGAAGCAGGAGAAAAAGATAAAACACTCAGCCTGTAGTTGGGATGAGACATGCAGTAGATACAAAGTTAGGGTACCAATTCTCATGTGACGATTCAAGATCAAAACGTCAGGGCTAGGTGTGGTAGCAGCACATGCCTTTAATCTCAGCACTCAGGTACAAAAAGAATTTCAGGCCAACCAAGGCTACATAGTGAGACCTTGTCTCGAAAGGCAAACAAAACAAATACAACAAAATAAACAGAATGTCAACTGAGTCTTACATAAGAGTTTTGTTACTTCACTATTTTTAATTACTTTGGCAGTAAAATCATGCATTTATTTATTTTTTTCTGTGCTCAGTATTTTTATTCAGTTAGGTCAAATCAGTGAACTGCTGGGTTGGAGAGATGGCTCAGAGCACTTCCAGGGGACCTGACTTCAATTCCCAGCAATCACATGTTGGCTCACAACCATCTAGAATGGGATCTGATGTCCTCTTCCAGTATAAAGTTGTCCATGTAAATAGAGCACTCATATACATAAACGAGTAAATCTTAAAAAAAAAAGAGTAAACTGCAGAGCCACAGAGCAAGGATCTGGTAAGTGCCACTGTCAGCATGCTCTTTGTTAAAGACCAGTGTTTCAAAACTTACTTTTGGTTAAGTATTTCACCAAATATTCAGATACATGTGGGTAAGGATCACCTCTCACTATGTATCTCGTCAGCTATGATTACAAACTGGTAGTCATTTTCCTCTAAAATTTCTGTTTTGGTTTCTCAGGACAGGGTTCTCTTTAGTTTTGAAGCCTGTCCTAGAACTAGTTCTTGTCGACCAGGCTGGCCTTGAACTCAAGAGATCCACCTACCTCTGCCTATAGAGTGCTGGGATTAAAGGCGTGAGCTACCACTGTCTGGCTCCCCTAAAATTAAACCATCATTTTTCTTGGATTAATAACTTCACCTGTCCTTGTCAGGAACACATACAGACTACCTATTCCTGTTGCTGCCCAAGATGGGGAAAATACAATTAGACACAACACTCCATCTCAACCAAAGAAGGGTCTTTTTCTTTCTTTTTCGAGACAGGGTTTCTCTGTAGCTTTGGAACCTGTCCTGGAACTAGCTCTTGTAGATCAGGCTGGCCTCGAAGTCAGAGATCTGCTTGCTTCCGCCTCCTTTAAAAACATGTCCAGAACTTCACTACTGAAACAGGGAGCACACATTTTTCCTAGCAGTGGCCCAGCCAAAGCATGTCAGAATGGGTAGCTGTCCCCTGGGGTGAGAGAATGGAGGAAAGGGAGACATGCCATCAAGATCAAGGAGTGGCCAGCTACCACATTTTCTCAAGAACAGGGTTCTGTGTTTGTTGTATGAATACTTGTCAGTGCTGACACCTTCAGAATGGAGGACAGCTGCAAAAGTCAACACTTGTTTCAAAACTGAGCCAAGAGTTCACAACTGAGTTTTGAAACCTCAGTGCACACATTCATTTCAGGATGCTGTCTGCAAAGCTTCAGAATTCTATGTGGGGAACAGCACAAGAGAAAGTATGCATAAATCAAAAGACCCTACTTCCTGTTTAAAACCCTGAAGATTACTGCTGCATGCTCCAATGGACACACGGATCACAGACTGTAACAGAGGTGGCAGGCTGTGCTGATTGACCCAGCATCTGAAAATGAGTCAGGGCGAGCAGGAATGCCACAGGCTGTGTTGACAAACACTGCCCTCTACTGGCAGAGGACAACTGTGTAGGCAAGCTGACTGTTTTCAAAAGCCATCTTTGACACAGGGTCTATTATGTAGCTCTGGATATCCAAGAACTTGTCTTTTTCTGACCTCAGCAGGCACACACATGAATGTGATATACATGCAGGCAGAACACTCATACACATAAATCCTTAAAAATTCTACAGAAACCAGCTTTAATCTGGTGTATACAACTCCAGTAAGAATATAAAGTTTGCCAGGCTGTGGTAGGCTCATGCTTTTCACCCCAGCACTCAGGAGGCAGATCTGAGTTTGAGGCCAGCTTAGCCTACACAGAGTGACTTCTAGGACAGCCTGGGCTAAGCAGAGAAGCCAAAACCAAAACCAACCAAACAAAAAGCAAACCTTTAATCTGAGCACTCAGGAAAGAGGTAGGTGAGTATGAGTTCAAGGCTAGCCTGGCCTATATAGTGACTTCTAGGACAGCCAGAGCTATGTAGAGACCCTACCTAAACATACACATAATAGTTAACATTTGGTTATTTCAACTCGCAAGTAAGAGAAAAAGTTGGGGGGTGATGCTCAAATAGCTGGTCTCAGACCAATTCTAAGGAGGGATCATGCAACATGTCCCCATCCTAGCACACCGCTGACAGGTCTATCACTCTTTACCTTTGGAAAGGGTGCTTTTCCTTGAGAACATGATTATGTCAATAGCTTGTCTGGTACTGTCTGTTATAAGATGACAGTGTAGTTCTGGAGGGTGTTTGGCACTGTACAGAAATGTCTTCTGTGAGCATAAAAAACACTAACTTTCATTATACATCTGATTGTTCAACTTTAATTGCCCTTCTCACTCTGGAGACAAGAAAATAGCGATCTGCAAACTAGGGATTCCCACATACCTAACCCCTCTCAATCAGGCAAAAATTAGCCTGTCTTTTAGTCCAATGTTCCAAACTGTTGACTTCTGAGGCAAGATGTGTGTTCCTTTTTCGACACAGGTGGTCACTAAACAATTTGGGAAACAACTGTACACCCTTCAAGTCAGATGAGTAGTTATGGGCCAAGGTAACTGCTGCACAAGAGGCAGTGTATTTGCTTTGAATATCTCAAAAAGCACACAGAGCACACGTCTGGGTTACAAAAGCCCTTTTATAAAGCCATTTTAAAACAAAACAAACCAAAAGGTTTATAAAAGAAAAAGATACAGAAAATAACTTGCTTCATATGTCCCCCAAAAGAGAAAAAAATAAAGGGGACAATGCCAACATGCTCAACAATAAGGATTCTTTTCCTTTTTTTTCTTTCTTTCTTTTTTTTTTTAATACAAAATACAAGCAAAGGATACACGCACTTAAAACGAAGTTCAGGAGAAGACAGCAGTCCTGGAAATCCTCCAATCAGAGCAAAGCAAGAGTTTCTTTTTGTTTATGTAGATACATACAGACTGAGAGATGTGAAAATGAAGAATCACATTAGACCATCACACGAGTCTACCAATGCACGTTGCATCTGTAATTCACAAACATGGTCAACAAAAACATGTTCACTTCAACTCGGTTTCATTTAAATTAAAGAAAAAACTTTAAATAAAGTGGTTACATTCAAACTTTAACTTCCTTAGTACCATGCTGCCTATTTCAGCACTGCTAAGGTATTGCAAGAATGCCCAACCCTCTGATGTCTGCAACATGAAAAAAAAGGATGCCTGGCTCTCAGCCCACAGCCTAAGATAGGCTAGTTCTCTGACCCTTCCTGCTCAGAACATGAAAGATTAAGGACTAATATCGAGGAAGACTGGGAGTTTTTAAAACTGGCAAATGAAGTCTAATAGATGAATCAAGGCAAACAATTACTGAGATTGTGGCTGCTGTGTAACCTGGCAAGTCATGCCTTGCAGGAATGAAGCATGTATGCTGTAACATGTTCATGGTAAACTGACTATGTGGAGCTCTTATTTACAAATCTTGTAACAAATACTTCCAGAGAAAAAAAGGAAAAAATTCACTAACTTCCAGAAGATAAAGGTTTAATTGCTAGACATTTACAAACACACACTCACACATACCCACACCCACACCACACTTCAGGATTTTATACATGTTATTTTTAGGGCATGACTGAGTACTATACTCCCCACCCCACCAAAAAAGGAAGAAAAAAAATTCCAATTTACCCTCCCGAATTCTAGAAAACCCTCCCTCACCTGATATACAAAGTGTCTGCACAACTGTGGTGCTCTATAGCCATTATAGAGCATGCTCAAACAGATGTCACTGGTTCAGTTATTCATTGGCATGGCAACAGATAGGCATATGGGACCCCCTCCCCGATAGTGGTTATTACAATCAGCACCACTGTTAATTAGGCTTTAAACAAAAGTATAATGCGTGGATTTGATATTCAGAATCATGTATTTTGTTCTCTAAGACAAAAGGAAAATGAGAGTGAAATAGGAACATGGCTATTGACATCCCAATACTCAAAAAACAATAAACTCCCCATTATCAAGTAACTCAGCAGCTTCCTCCAGAGAAAAATGACAATACGCCACCCTCAAGAGCAACCAGTGGCTTTAACTTTCCCTACCCCTTGGCAGGAAGCCTGTGCACTGCTTGTTTTGACCTCTACCCCCATGAGGAGCCTACCTTGGGAACTTTTTTAGTGTAGCTTCCGATGCTACAGGTAAAGAGAACTGCTCTAACAGGCACTCATTCCACAACACCAACAAGGCTTTCTGTTGCTTCTACATTCTGCTCTTGCAGCAGCCCTAAACCTGAGTTTGTTTACATGATTCTCCTCTCTCAACCTGCAGGCCAAAAGTCCACCTGTCACCTGCATGTCCATAAAGATAAAAGCCTATCTTAAAGTGTCACCTGTCATGGTGGCGTTCCTCCCAGCAGTGTTAAGAGTGGAAGGGGTAGGAGGTCTCCCAGCCAGGCTACATAGTAAAACCATGCTTAAAAGAAAAAGGTCAAGTTTAGCTGACTAGATCTATTAAAAATCTTACTAGATTATAACCTCAAAATCCATTACTGATTTGTTATCTGGAAGAAAATGATATTTGAAATAGTACCAAATAGAAGTTAAGACTGAAATAAAACTTGTTCTGAAAAAAAAAAAAAAAACCAAATAGGAGTTTAAATGAGGCAGCCTGGGGTACACAAAATGCTGTGTTTTGTTTTGTTTTCTAAAGAAAAGGCATTTGTAGAGGATTCTCTTACCACTCTAGAAGAAATATCCTACCATTAGTTTAAGGTTAATTCTGAGTGGGAGGTATTTAAAATATATCCTTTGGGTCCCCTCTCCAAATCTATTTGAGATGGAGGGTTAAAAGCAGCAGTAAGTACCACTGGGTGAGACAGAGGCTACCATTTCTGGCTGGGAAAGAGAAAGGCTTTAACAAGAGCCTCAAGAGAACTAGAATGTAGTGTTAGTCAGCAGAGCTGCTGTAATCTGTTGGAGGTAAACCTAGAAGAGGTTAGGTAACAGACAAGCACCTTCAAATGAACATCCCCATTTCCTGAGCACTGCAAAGCAAGAATGAATACATTGCCACCTTACTATAGGCACACAGGGGAGAGAGAGAAAAAAAAGGACAGTAAGCCATGGAGGTGCAAAGGGCCAGTCATTAAGGGCTTATAGCTGTGACCTATCCTGATGTCTTTATTAGACCTAACTGCTAAGCACCTGTTTCCAGTTGAGTCACATTAAATGTCTTCCTATTTGCATGCATGATTTGAAGACCAGTGTTACAAACAACTAAAAAAAAGTGAAAGCAAAGGTCATTCAGCACCTGAGACACCAATCAACCTAATCAGCCTGTGATTAGAAAATATACTTTTCAATCTAACGAATTACCTAAACAAGAAGCCCAAACAGACACAAGTAATCTACAAGACAGTATTGTTTCTCAATTATAGGTAGATAAAATCAAAGATGTTAGTGCAGATTAATATACTAGAGACTTTAAAAATTGAGGCTAAAGTTGAAAGAGACCCTATCCACAAATTTTCATGAAACATAACCTAAGAAAAGCCCAAATGTCACTAGGAATGTAAGACTGAGTTGTAAACCCCTAAAAGAGAGAGATGCCTGGTGGAAACGATGGTGAGTCTCCTCTTTGCTTAAGGATGGGTACCTGAGCAAGCCCACTAAAGCAAACAGATATCTGTAACACCTCACTACACAGCTCACAACTATTCCATTACACAATACAATAATGCAACTGTTTATGTTCAAATCTCTATTTTTGGCCATATTTAATACTCATTTATTAACAGTGCAGGGTTGAAATGACTCTCTGCCACTGGGTGTTTTATTTATTTTATTTATTTTAAAGCAGGTCTAAGAATGTTCTTTAAAGTGTCTTAAAAACCCGAGTAAAAATATTTCTTAAATAACCCTTTGTCCTAAGAACACCTATAAGAAAATGACATTGTCTGAGACAAACATGTCACTTAAAAAACACAAAAGCAGAATACTGAAGAAGCAAATTTAGCTTAAGTGCAGAAAAATATACAGAAATTCCACTAAATCTTTAATCTAGTAGCGTAATAGGACCCCTAAGTTTTGCTTCTATTGGTGCATGGGATCTGACTGTGGAGGATCGAATCTCTAGATCTATGTCCTGACGCTCTGTTAAAGTGTCTAGACTGTTATCAGTGGCGCATAGGCACCCTAAAATACAGTTCACTCATCCTGTTGAGGCTCAGGCTCCTGCTTTGAGAAACACGAACAGAAAGGAGGGGTCAGAACAACTAAGTAGTAAAACAATTCCACAGGATGGAAGCAGCATTTAACACACGCTCCCATGCTGTCAGTAATGGAAACAGTATTCCACAGTTCAACTGCGAGATTCTGAAGTAGCAGGACAAAGTTGTGAGATGTATATCATAGTATGCTACTATGAAGAAAAGATTTATATCAAAAGGAAATCAATTCTATCCCCAAACAAAACTGACAAGGTTCATGGGCCCTTGAAAACACAATTATAACATAAAAGAACTTCAATTACCTGTATTTATAAAGGATGAATCTCAATCCTTTGTATCTGAGCTTCACATTAACTCAAAACTTTATTTGCTTAAAACTCTATCATCAGCTTGTGAAGAAATGCTCCATGAGGTGTGCACTCACCTTGTCATCCAAATTCTAGAGAATCTCTGTTTAATTTTCTCATCATTGGTAAAACTCTATCCAAAAAACAGGATATATTTAAAAAAACATGAATCAATGAAAACATGAATGAAATATGAAATTAAAAATGATTTTGGCTTCTGGCGGCCCATTTTTAAAAAGGACTGCTATTGAGACAAAAGAACGACTGGCTCTTGAGTCTCTTGGAGAATAACATAGTACAAAATAAGAAAGCCCACATTTCCAGAAAAGCTCCAGGAAGCCTATTCCCTCCACACCCAGGAGATAATGTGAGTAGTCTGAGTTAACAGCCCAGAATTCATGTTCATCTCCCAACTGCCTCATCAGTTAAGTTTAGAGTCATGATTCTTTGACATGTACAGTTTAGACAGATAAACTCATGTTAAATGATAACTGGTCTATCAAAAGTACAGGAAAAGAAAGAACAATTTTCAACTAAAACTTTTCTAGTTTTTTTGATTACTGTCCAAGTTGCTATTCTTTATCAAAAAGCAAAGTTTCCATAGCGTCCATCTCAAATCTTATTGCTTTACAGCCATGGGATTCTTAACCTCCATTAAAAATACAAAGATGAAGCAGTCAACCCAGTGATTAATTGACATGGCTTTCATTGGGAGAAGGGGAGGAAGGATTGGCAAAGAAAAAAGACCATTAGACAAAATGGCAACTTAAACATTTCAACATACAATGGTTTTGAGAGTGAGATAAATATAGAGATAGATATAGAAAGAAACAATATTTTAGACAAATGAAATAGCACTGAAAGCCCATGAGTCAAGCCACAGCCCAAATTGTGTCCTACGTAGGTTTCCTTTTTTGTTTTTTGAATAAAATCTCTCCCCAAACATCACTTTTAATCTTCCCCAGATGGGGCTTCATCTTCAGACCCTTCATCTCCAGACTTCTCAAGTGGGGGGCTTGCAGAAGTCTTCTTTTCTGGAGGGCTTTCTGCTTCCTCATCCTCTTCTTTGGGAGAAGGAGTTTTATCCTTTGATGCCTTTGAAGCTGTGGGGCGACCCACTTTTCCTTTGCCTTTCACTGGACTTGGCGTCACTGAAATACAGAAAGTAACAATTTGGAGACAGAAAGAGAAAAAATGCCTTTGAAAAAAATCAGCTACAGGAGCTAGAGATAGATAGAGAGAGAGAGAGAGAGAGAGAGAGAGAGAGAGAGAGAAATGGCTCAGTGGTTAGTTCAATCAATTCCCAGCACCCTCATGAAGACTTACAACTGCTTGTAACTCCAACAACACCTTCTCACAGATATGCATGCAGGCAAAAACATCAATGCACACAAAATAAAAGTATTAAAAACAGCTATAAAAATAAAAGTCTGTAAGTATAAAAAACAATCTCACCTCACTAAAAAAAGAAACAGAGTCCATAGAAAAAAATATATTGTTCCTAAAGAGGATAATGTAACATTCTGAACAGAAACTGGAACCAAATAGTTTTTGAACTTCCATCATCCCCTACAGTATGAAAAGTTTAAAACTAGAAATTCACAAATTATGTCTGCCAGAATAAAATTAAGCAAATCTAGACTTCTAATTTAACAAACTAGCTCCAACTAGGAAAGTACCTGGCAGAAGACTTGAAAACTCAGAAGATAAATCCTCATTATCAACGGTGGTTTTGTTTCTGTCAGCATTGTTTTACCCTGCCAGAACAGAGAGCCTTCCCTAACTGCTGGGACCAACCTCAGAGCAGTCAGCACTATATGAGCACAGTGAGGAACACTATGCCTGCCTAGCTCACAGGCTCTTTTTTTCTTTTGAATATTCATTTTTATGCACACTGGTACTTTGTCTGTAGCATGCCTATGTGAGGGTGTCAGAGCCCCCAGAATTGGTGTTACAGACCTTGTGAGCTGCCATGTGGTTGCTGGGAATTGATCGTAAGTCCTCTGGAAGAACAGCCAGTGCTCTTAACCACTGAGCCATTTTGTCAGCCCATCCTTTTTATTCTGTTCAAGATTTATTATTTTTAATCGTGTGTTTGCCTGTGTGTAGTTATGCACATGTGTGCAGGTGCCTAAAGTAGCCAGCAGTGGCAGCTGGGGTCACAGGTGGCTATTAGCCTCACGATGCTGCTGCAGAACTGAACTTGGCTTCTCTGGAAGACCAGTCATCATCATAACCACCAAGCCATCGCTCCAGTAGTCTTGAAGGGACCAAAGACACATGTAAAAGCCCTTTGGTTTCTATCAAATACAAGGCCAATGCTGAGGTCTAATGAAGAATCTGTGTTGAGAAAGTTTAGTCCTTAAAAATTTTAAAGGCAGAAATGTGATTCTACTTTCATGGGCCTCACCTGTAGCCTTTAGTCTAGGTTTGGGCATTTTCTTTTCTTTTCTCTCAGGTTTGGACTTCTTAACCATCTTTTTGTTTTTCTTTTTTGAACTGCCATAATCACTATCATCATCATCTTCCATTAGGAAATCTTCATCGCTGCCAGAATCTTCTGAGAGGAAAGAAGAATTTCAACGTCCAACTTAAATGTACACATCCTTCCAAGTGAACAAAGGGAAAGAGTGCTGAGAAAGACTGGATTCAACAAGGAGTTATAATACCAACTTGGCAGGAGCTGCCCCTGGCCCACTGTAGAATGGATAGGTATGGTATGGACACAAATATCTTAGCGTAGAAAGAAACTGCTTTTGAAATTCAAGATTGGATAGATTTACTGGGATTAAAGGTATGTTCTATCACACCCAGCTGCACAGTTCTATCTTTTAACAGGTAGCACCTGCCTGATGCAAGGGACTGGATGCAAACATTTAGTATCTCAGAAAATACCAAAATAACCTACAATTGCAAATAAGGACCGGAACTGGAGATAAAGCTCAATTGACTGAGTACTTGCCTAGCATGCACAAAGCCCTGGTTTAGAGCCTCACTACTCAGTAAAACTGGGAGGTGTAGGGCAGGCAGATCAGTAAGTAGTTCAAGGTCATCCTCAGCTACACAATTGAGGTCAACATGGGCTACAGGAGAGCCCGCCTAGATAAATGACTAAAGAACAGTGGGTAACTTTACATACTCTCCTGGAAAGGTGTCTCATCATCATCTTCTGGCTCTTCCTCACTGCCAACATCTTCCAAGAGCATCTCTCGCTGCTTAGAAGCTGCTTTAGATGCTGCCTGTCTTTGCTGGCGTACATTTTTATGATCATCTTTTTCATCGTCACTGTCATCTGCAATATAAAAGTTACTGTGATACAACAATCAAAAAATTTCACATCTGCTTACAGAGGATATAACAGCAGCTTAACTTCATTCAGAAAGGAATAAAACCTAGCCTTAAAAATTCCTTAAAGTAGCCAGGTGGTGGCACATGCCTTTAATCCCAGCATTTGCCACTGCTTCCACCCAGAGGCAGATGTTGTCTGGTCCCAAGTTGCTACTGAGGGCCACGTTTGGGTCTGTGGTCTAGCTGTAGCTGGGGTCTGTGTCTGTGTCCTGTGTCACCTCAGTGGGCCTTAGGAATAATTGGAGATGAAATCAAAGGGCCATGCTGAGTTAGCTCAGCCCTTCATTGACCTTAGGAGAGCTGGTTCCTGCACTCAGGAGAGATGGCTGCACCCCTGTAAGGGTGAACTGACCCTGAGGGCATAAAGGGGAGTAGACTTCCGACTCCTCGCCTGACCTGGATCGACCAGCTCAGCTACCACCCAGGCCCACAGCTTGGCCTTGGGTTGGCCCCACCCTAACATCAACCCCTTCCACCCCCAGATCTGCTGAAGTAGGTGAAGGAACTGTTCCTGCAGAATACTCACAGGATCTCTAAGAGTTGGTGCAGCCATAGGAAGTCCAAGAGAAGTTTTGGTGAGGACCCAATGATGACGGTGTACTAGAAATCATATCCTGAACCAGACCAGTGACTCATTGCAATGAACATTGGCTAGTAAAGCCGATAGGACAAGTGATGTGGGATTCCCCTCTGTATGCTGTGAATATCACTTGGGGCTAATAAAGTAACTGCCTTGGCCTGTTGATAGGGGCAGAACTTAAGTAGACGAGGAAAACTAAACTGAATGCTGGGAGAAAGGAGGCAGAGTCAGAGAGAGAAGCCATATACCCCATCGGAAATAGACGTAGAACTTTTCCCGGTAAGCCACAGCCTCATGGCAATACACAGATTAATGAAAATGGGTTAAATTAATATGTAAGAGCTAGCCAATAAGAAGCTAGAGCTAATAGGCCAAGCAGTGTTTTTACGTAATACAGTTTCTGTGTGATTATTTCGGGGCTAAGCAGCTGGGAACCAACAAGTGGCCTCCTCCTGCAACAGACAGAAGGCTATACTATATGCAGATTGAGACCCCCAACGCCACCAGGACAAATGAGGAGATGTTGGCGAGGCAGGAAAGAAAGAGAAGCAAAGGGGTTTGCTGTTGTTTTATATTTTCATTGGGGAGCATTGCAGGGATGAGGGGAGGATATAGAGGGACCGGGAGGTAAAAGGAATTGGGATGCATGATGTGAAACCTCAATAAAGGAGTTAAAAAGAAAAGAATCCCACAAAATATAGAGTGCTAATGTTAAAAATAAACTTTAAAATAAATATGCTTGTGATATATAAAGCCCTGGGTGGCCTCAAAATTAGAGACCTGCCGGCTTCTACCATCATGCCTGGCATAGGGATGTAGTTTTTTAAAACTACAAAGCAGAATTAAACTATGAACGCTTAAATTTATAACTGTTTAATCCTAAAGTTATCAGTTACATGACAATCAGTTACATGCCAACCTATGTTTATTGATTTTAGAAGCCAAAATAAGAAAAAAATATTTTAAATTAGAAGTGGTAAGGAGGCCTTCCAATTATCTCTAGCCTAAGATAAAAAAACACATAAAAAACAATGCTAAATTACTTTTCCTTACAATGGATTGGGTGACCTTTTCAATTTAGACAGGCAGGGCAAAATTTTTAGAAGCACATTTAGATGAGCCAGCTAAAGATCCAAGGCCAAGCTTATAAAAATTACTCTCATATACTACAATAAATTAATTGTTGAATCAATAGTTATTTTGTCAGGTAATTAAAGGCCAAGTTGCTAGCCTACCAGCTTTAGACTAAGCTTGATTTTGCCCGTCTCTACTTATAGCTCTTTACTGAACTTTTAGGCTTCCCTAAAGGTTTAGCTGTCATACTTCTAAAACAGTGCCTGAAGCCTTGCATGGCCCATTTTTTTCTTCTTGGGGGGGGTGGGGAGAAGAGTCCAGGCAGCGGTGGGACCTGACAGCCAAGGCTACACAAAGAAATCCTGTCTAGAAATGCTAAAAACAAAAAACCCCAAAACATAGCACCTTTTATTTAGTCTTTGAGAATAAAAATATACATGATGCATTTGATCCCATCTATTCCCTATTACTCAACTCTACCTCCCCTGGTTCACTCCCAACACATATCCGTCCTAATTTCATGGTGTGCATGTGTTAATAAACCAGTAAGACCAATAAGTGCTATTCATACATGAAATATATGAATGTGTATGAGGCTTTCTAATAGACCATGGACAACCTACCAGTGGCCAATTTCTAGTAACTATTAACTGTCAAAGAGTTCCTCAGCTATGGTTGGGGCCTTGTAAGGCTCTCCCCTTCGTGGTCAATATTTACTATTTCTAGTGCCAGATCTCATCTAGAGACAATTAGAGAATAAAGTTGACTATGGCAGAGCCTAAACTAAACCGAGTTTGTTGTGCTTAATACACACAAAAGTTGGCAAGAGTTGTGCTTAATACAAGTACACAGTTATGCATCTTGGAAGTATTAAAAATCTTAATAAAGAAATTTAAATTAGGGCTCACAAAGCAAATGAATGCCAAAGCATATTACATATCTTTGGGTCACTAGATAGTACAATTTAAGTAGTAGAGAAGGCAAAACATGTCAATAAAGTTAATTTAGCAGACTGTTGTCTACCTTTTATACTTTTGTTCAACAGTAGCCATGAAAAGGGACATTCAAGAAGACAAAGGAGGGGCATACTGGTTAAAATTAAAGTAGCCAGAAGCAATAAGGAATATAGAAAGCTGTAAACCACTAGACATAAGTGCTGGGAACGGAACTCAGGTTCTTTGTAAAAGCAGCCAACACACTATATAACTGCTGAGCCATCTCTCGTCTTTCTATAATTTTTTGACAGGATCTCCTTATGTAACACCTGGCTGGCTTTGTACTTCACGCAATTCTCCTGTCTCAGCATCCAGGATGCTGGTATCAAAGGCATATTCCACCATACTTGGTTCATATTAATTCTTTTAATTAAAAAATTTTACAAAATATTTTTTCTATGGCTATTATTTCAAATGGCATTTACTTAATTTGCTGTAATTACTTTATTCCTATAAAAGTTGCACAGCAGCTGGGCACATACCTTTAATCCCAGCATTGAAGAAACAGAGGCAGTTGTATCTCTTAAGAGTTTGAGGCCAGTCTGGTCTATATAATGAGTTCCAGAACAGCCACAGTCACATAGTGAAACCCTGTTTCAAACAACTAAGTAAAATATTTTTAAAGATGGTTTTCATTTTATTTTTTATGTGAATTGGTGTTTTGCCTACATGTATGTCTGTATGAGGGTGTCAGGATTCCTGGAACTGGAGTCATGGACAGATGTGAGGTCCATGTAGGTGTTGGGAATTGAACCCCAGCCCCCTGGAAGAGCAGCTAGTGCTCTTAGCCACTGTGCCATCTAGACAGCCACCATAATAAAAAGGTTTTAATCTCAATTTTGCATGAAAATTACCTGTACATACTTTTAAAAAAAGACAAAGATGGAGAGTAATGTTTACCTGGGTGAAGATAGAAATGGTCTTATAATTCCAAGTACTTGAACTCAGAGTTCCGATTGCTGGGATTAAAGGCGTGCGCCACCACCGCCCGGCCCCCAAAACTTCTTAATAAATGAAGAGTATATAAGTTATTCCTACTGCAGTAAATATAGTTTACCTGCTGAGTGAGAATCATCCTTCTTAGTCTTCACATCTTTTTCTTCTGAGTCTTCACTGTAAGAAAAAACACAAAAAGAAAATACTTGTTCAAGACTTAGATCAAAGATTGATGGGCAGAGTGAGTGGCTACACTCGTAATAATTCCAGTAGTAAGGATGTTCAGACAAGATGACTAACATCAATCAGTTCTGACCCACCCTAGGCTACATAGTCTGTTTTAGGTCTGCCTGAACTAAAGAACAGTACCCTAAGCTGGGTGCAGTGGTGCACGCCTTTGATCCCAGCACTTGGTTGGCAGAGGCAGGAGGATCTCTGTGAGTTCATGGCCAGCGTGATCTACAGGATGAGTTCTAGGACACCCACAGCTTGTTACACAGAGAAATCCTGTCTCAAAAAAAACCAAAAAATTTCAAACACAGATGCTAAGGAATGAAACTGCTTCATTATTCCCTTATCTTTAGGGATGCTAGTGAATAGGGTGAATGGACTCCTCATGGAAAAATAAACTGAGTCCCAAGACTCAACAGGAAAGGGAGTAAGTATCTTGAACAAACAAAACCCCTAAAGGTCCAGCAAGGCTCCCAGTCTAATCATTCCCAGGGCCACAACAAACAAAATTCAGAAACAAAAAACAATGAAGGAAAGTTTATAAATCTAACTTATGATCAAGTGTATGATTTCTCGCTGGCTATTTCAATGAGCAAAGTCGGGGAAAAGCTCAATTTTTAAAATTTTTTTCATTTATTTTTATTTTATGTACACTGGTATTTTGCCATGGGTGTCGGGTCCCCTGAAACTTGAGTTATACACAGTTATGAGCTGCCATGTGGGTGCGGGGAAGAGTATTCAGTGCTCTTAACCAGTATGCCATCTCTCCAGGCCCCCAAAACTCAAACAGACACTGAGTTATAGGTTTAAGATCAACCTAAAGGCTAGCCTGAGCTACACTCTTGAGCTCCTGCCTGCCCCTGACCAAAAAACAAAGAAAAACTTTAGGCCAGATATAGACACTGATAAGATAATGTAAACAAACCACAAATGGTTCACATTTAAGGAGAACTGTAAATGACTATGATTAAAAAAAAAAAAAAGAGATGTACTACTCTAAACTTGAGAAGAACTGTCTCTTAAAGGCAGAATACTGAATTATTTTCTCAAAACCACATCTCTGAAATTCTCTACTAAAAACATTAGAAGTTAGGTATATAAACAAACAAAAACTATTTGATAAATGAATACATTTATACTAATATTCTTTTTTCAGACAGGGTTTCTTTGTGTAGCTTTACAGCCTATCCTGGAACCCACTCCAGGCTGGCTCACCTCCTGCCCCTGCCTCCCAAGTGCTGGGATTAAAAGGTATGCACCCCCACTTGGTGAGTTTAATATCCTAAGAGTCTTTATTTTCTTTTAAAATTATTATCTCATGGGGCTGGAGAGATGGCTCAGTGGTTAAGAGGTTTGCCTGCTCATCCAGAGGTCCTGAGTTCAATTCCCAGCAACCACATGTGCTCACAACCATCTGTAATAAGATTTAGTGCCCTCTTCTGCAGGGATACATGCAAGGAGAACACTAAATATGTAATAAATACATAAATCTTTTAAAAAAAAATAAATAAAATTATTATCTCATGTGTATGAGTACTTTGCACTTGTTTGTGCACCAAGTGTGCCTGATGCCCATCAAGACCAGAAGATGTCCTTGGATCCCCAGAATCTAGGATTACATACAGTAATGAGCTGTTATGTGGATATTGGGAATGGACCATGGGTACTCTAGAAGAATAGCCAGTGCTCTTAACCACTGAGCCATTTCTCCAGCCTCCGTGAGTCTTAGACTGATGGTTAAAAGTGAAGTTTGAGGTCGACCAGGTATGGTTTCAAAGTCTGCTGGTCAATGTGCTTGTTAACCTCTGCTTCATTCACTGAACCCTCAACCTAATAGACGTGTTATGAGAACTGACAATGTACATAAAGCACAATACAGTCTGACACTAATATTCTTTCTTCTCCTTCTTCATCATCCTCATCATGTGTGTGTTCACTTTGAAAATCAGGAGAAAAATTCTATCATCCTTTTCTCAATGTAGTTACATTATGGTTAAATTGCAATTTATGTGAACACATTTGTAAAACTAAGGGGAAAAGTTTAGACATGAATAGCTCAGTTGCAGAATGTTTGCCCAGCACATGTAAGGTCCTGAATCCATTCTTAGCACCACAAGAAAAAAAAACAATAAAAAAATTAAGATAGGCCAAAGTATCTAAAATGATTACTGGAACAATAAAGACTCATTTTGAGAGTAAAATTCAACAGGGTTCAAAGCTTAGAATTCCACAAGATTTAGTTATGGGTCTGCTATTGATCACCACAATGAAGTGTCAATACCAACTTTAGACAACAAATTATAAACTTAAAACATTGTTTTGGCTCATGCTCTTAAATTTGAGGAAGCAGCAAAAAAAGATTTCTGGATGGAGATCACTTCCTGTAAAGTTCAGACCAACTTGCTTCTGGAGAAGAGGCTGACGTGCAAGCCTAGAAGCACAGCCTACATGATATGAAACACAGACAGCATATAGAAGCTTCACCCAGTTATAGCTCAAAGATTGCCTTCATTTTGGAGCTCTGACACTGTAACTAGGAAGATAAAAACAATGATGCCTCCTACCTGTCTTCTTGTGAATTCTTTCCAGATCGCCTTTTATTTTTAGCTTCGCGAGGAGATGACCGAATTTTCTTAGCAGGAGGGCCTGAATCTCTTCCATAATCTTCATCTAAACAAGCAATTTTTCAAATTTGGTTAATTAGATTATAATGTTTACATGCTGAAACCACACATTACTTCTCATGCTATTTAAATAAATGGGACCTGATTTCCCTCATGGTTTCTTTAATTAAAAGGAAGAAGGGGAGTTGAAGAGAGATGGCTCAGTGGTTAAGAGCACATACTGGTTTGACTCCCAGCACCCCACAACTCTAGTTCCAGAGGATCTAATGCCCTCTTCTGGCCTCTACAAACACCAGGCATGCATGTGGTACACAGATGTATATGAAGGCAAAACACTCAAACAAAAAGTACTCTTAAAAAATTGGGGCCGGGCAGTGGTGGCGCACGCCTTTAATCCCAGCACTTGGGAGGCAGAGGCAGGCGGATCTCTGTGAGCTTGAGCCCAGCCTGGTCTACAAGGGCTAGTTCCAGGACAGGCTCCAAAGCTACAGAAAAACCCTGTCTCAAAAAACCAAAAAAAAAAAATAAAAAAAATAAAAAAAAATAAAAATAAAAAAATCGGGGCTTTCGGGTGGTAGTGGTGCATGCCTTTAGTCCCAGCTCTGGGGAGTCAGAGGCAGGCGGATCTCTGTGAATTCAAGATCAACCTGGTTTACAAGACAGGTAGGACAGGTACCAAAGCTACAGAGAAACCTTGTCTCAAAAAATAAAATAAAAAAAAATTGGGGCTTTGCCAAGTGGTAATAGTGCACCCCCTTTAATCGCAGCACTCAGGAGACAGAGGCAGGTGGATCTCTGTAATTGTGACTTCAAGGCTAGCCTTGTCTACAGGGAGAGTTCCAGAACAGGCTCCAAAGTTGCAGAGAAACCCTGTCTCGAAAAACCAAAATAAGTAAATTTTAAAAAATTTGGGCTAAAAATATTTATTATCTAACATGCAGGAGGCTGAGATCTCTCTCTCCAGTACCACAAAAACAAATAATTAAAACAGGGCAAGCAAAATGGCTCAGAACTTAAAAGCACTTGGGTGCACAAGCCTGAAACCGGATTTAGATACCTGGAAGCCATGGTAGGAGAGGACTCACTCCCAACAGTTTTCTCCTATCTCCCTTTGTGCCCACACTCATACATACATACCAGACACACACACACAACTGAAAATAAAAAGAACTTTAATATTCTCCCCAGTTCCAACTATTTTAATCCCATTTTACATATTATTATCTAGTACTTATATACACACCTTATACATTTACACCATAGCTTGTCATTTAATACCATTTTCATTTAGTTTATGATTTCCCCATGTTTCAACATCTTCATATTTACTTGAAATAATAGTAATAGCTTTATTATAAACATCTTTTTTTTAAAAAAAGATTCATTTATTATATAGTGTTTTGCCTGCATAGTCACCTTCGTGCCAGATGAGGGCGCCAGATCTCATTACAGGTGGTTGTGAGCCACCATGTGGTTGCTGGGAATTGAACTCAGGACCTCTAGAAGAGCCAGTGCTCTTAACCACTGAGCCATCTCTCCAGCCCCAATTATAAACATCTTAAAAGAACCTAAAATCTACAATCATAACATAATATCGTGATCAAGCAAATTATCCTTTTTTATATTTATTTATTTATTTATTATGTATACAACATTTTTGTTTGTGTGATGAAGACAGATGAAGGCCAGAAGAGGGCACCAGACCTCATTACAGATGGTTGTGAGTCACCATGTGGTTGCTGGGAATTGAACTCAGGACCTTTGGAAGAGCAGGCAATGCTCTTAACCACTGAGCCATCTCTCCAGCCCCAAAGCAAATTATTCTTAAACTGAAGTAACAAATATATAATATACTCTGGATACTTAAAACTTTAGTCGTCTGGGACTTCAATTATTAAATTGCTGGATTCATTATGAACTCCTTAGCAGAATATCCTAACCAGTATCAGCAATATTTATTTTATTTTAATTATGTGTTTGTGTAGGCTGTATGTGGTTATGTACACATGAGCTAATGGATGTTGAGAACTGAACTCAGGTCCTCTGCAACAGCAGTATATATTTTTAACTAGTGTACCATCTTCTGTTTCTTAAAAATAAAAAAAAAAGGAAGAAAAAAAAAGAAAAGAAAACATCAAGCATGCCTATGCCTACATGCCTTTAATCGCAGCACTCAGGAAGCAGAGGCAGGCAGATCTCTGTGAGTTTGAGGCGAGCCTGGTCTACAGAGTGAATTCCAGAACAGCCAAGACTACACAGAGAAACCCTTTCTTGAAAAATCAAAAATGACCCGTCTACCACATTAAAAGAACAAAACAAAAAACCACCAAACATTTATTGTGTGGGGGGACATGCCTGCCAGGTCGTGCATGTACAAGACAGGACAACTTGCAGGAATTGGTTCTCTCCTTCCACAGTTTGCATTCTGGAGATCAAATTCAAGTTGTCAGGCTGGGCACCAAGGGCCTTTGCCTGCTGAGTCATATTGCTGTTCCTTAACTACACTTTAAAAAGATGAAAATCAAAAAGAAAAAGGTGAAAACAGCTACATGTCAACTAAGGGACCTAAGTATCAACTATGCTTCAGTGTCCTTAACTGTAAAATGAAACAGGAGAGGCCTAACAGTATTGCTCCAAAAAACAACCTATTAAACACAAACATTTACAACAGTTCTTGGCATATAGTACAAGTAATTGATTCTGTATTACTTCAGAGACAGAATTATATATATATAATTATTATATATTTATATGTTATATATAAATGTAAGTTTATATATATATGTTTTTAATTCTTCTACATATCTTCCAAGCCTTCCTAAAGGGTACATTATCTTTATAAAGTAAAACTAGTGACTCAGTAGTTAAAGCCACTGGTTGATCTTCCAGACAACCAGGGTTCAATTCCCAGCACCCATACAGCAGCTCACAATGGCAGTTAAGTCCAGTTTCAGGATCTGATGCCCTCTTATGCCCTCCACAGGATGGCACACAGTTGGTGCACAGGTGCAAACACAGGCAAATACTCAAAACATAAAATAATAAAATATTCAAGTAAAACAAGATAATAAAAAGACCCATCTTACTTCATTATACAAACAGCATAACTTCTTAGGCACAGATTTTACTGTGATAATAACTGCAACAATAGCACAATTTTCTTGTTTTTGAATCAGGGTCTTGCTATATCACAGTTGGTCTGGAATTTCTGGGTTCATGTGCTCTGTCTCGGGTTCCTGAATAGCTGGACTATTAGCTCATACTACTGTGCTTAGCTAGCAGTAGGTATTTTATATAAATAAACACTGCAAATTACTGGACATTAACCTTTGGATTCTAAAACCAGATAAGAAAAAATGAGGTGTTTATTTCAATGATTTACAGAGAAAGCTAAGCGCCAGGCATAGTGGCACACACCTGCAACCCTACAATTGTAAGGCAAGAGCATTTGAGTTCAAGGACAACAGACCTTATCTCAAAGAAAATGGGCAAGTTCACATTGTTTTCTTTGACACAGATCACTGGGTATTTTAAATAAGAGACCTTTAAAAGCATGACAGAAAGCACATAAGCTGACAGCTCGGTCAGTGCAGATGACTGTAGAAATATAAACATACCTGCATCGTCTGATTCCTGAAACTGTGAGTAATCAACCACCTTTCTATTTCTGCAGAAAAAGACAAATATAGGTAATTTTTTAAAAAGTATGACTTCTAAGACACCAGAATACACATTTTAGTTTTACAAACAGTAGTTCTCAGGCCAGGGATGCATGCCTTTAATTCCAGTTCTTGGGAGAGAAAGGCAGGCAGATATATATGAATTTGCCTCAAAACAATAACAAAAATCCAAACAAACAGACAAAACCAACTCTCAAACTTCTACCACTTACCTCAGTGGCAGCTTAAACACTGTTCTTCCCAAGCTTTATACTTCCTACCTCCCCAAGAACAGAACAGGCAACCAGGGCCATTCACCACATGTATTCATTATACACAGACATTCCATATACATCTATTATACACTGCTGCGTAAACAATCTTTGTACACTGTAAATGTGTTACTCTCACTGGTTATATCCGTGCAGGAAGCGATTGGACAGGAGAACCAGACTAGGAGGACGCTGGGTAGAAGGGTGGAGTGTGAGGAGTCACCAGAATATACAGAGAGACAGCATGAAAAGTACATTCATGAGGTAAGTGAGCCTCGGGACAGCACACAGATTAATAGACCGGTTAATTTAAGTTACAAAAGCTAGTTAAAAACAAATGTTAAGTCTGTGTGCGGTTATTTTGGGGAGTGGCTGGTGTGAGAGAAAGTTGCCTACAATGCATATACATTCATGGGCGAAAATTTTAAGTGTTATTTTAGCAGCCCCCCCTTATTATACAGTCCTGGTTGTTCTGGAACTTGTTTACATAGACAAGGCTAACTCAAGAGATTCTCTTGCCTCTGCCTCATCAGCACTAGGGTTAAAGGCATTTGACACCATGCCTGGCTGCTATTTTTAATTCTTGGTTTTTGAGACACAGTTTCATTGTGTAGCCCTGGTTGTCCTAGAACTCACTCTGTAGACCAGGCTGGCCTATATAATTCAGAGATCCACCGCTCCTGCCTCCTAAATGCCGGGATTAAAGTCATACCCCCTTTTTTTGGGGGGGGTGTGTGAACACGTGTGTTTTATTTTTACTGTTATATGTACAATATTTATACTTGATAAAACAAAATCACTGCTAGGAAAAAGTGTCGTTTTCCTCCCCCATCCCCAATACAGGGTTTCTCTGTAGCTTTGGGGCCTGTCCTGGAACTCTCTCTGTAGACTAGGCTGGCCTCAAATTCACAGAGATCCACTCCTCTCTGCCCCTGAGTGCTGGGATTAAAGGAGTATGCCACTACTGCCTGGCACAAAAAAGTTTTTTTTTTAATTATTTTATTTATTATATATACAGTGCTCTGTCCGCATGTTTGCCTCAACGCCAGAAGAGGTCACCAGATCCCATTGTAGATGGTTGTAAGCCATCATGTGGTTGCTAGAAATTGAACTCATGAGCTCTGGATATTTATTAGATAGCCATTATTTATGTAGCACTAATTCTCAGGACAATCTTGAGTAGCTTTGTTTTAAGATTTATTTCGTTTTGCTTTTAATTCAGAGGCAGATAGTTCTCAGTGAGTTGAAGCCATCTAAGACGCTGTCTCAAAAAACTAAATATATATTTATATATACAATTATAAATAATTGTTTGTGATTGTGGGTATGTGGATGTGGAGTCCAGAAGAGTGAGTAGGATTCTCTTATTTAAAAAAAATTTATGGTTTATTTTAACTTTATTTAATGTGCATTGGTGTGAATATGTCAGATCCCCTGCAACTGGATCTTCAGACAGTTGTGAGCTGCCATGTGGATGCTGGGAATTGAACCCGGGTCCTCTGTAAGAGCAGTCAGTGCTCTTAACCACTGAGCCATCTCTCCAGCCCATGAGTAGGATTCTCTAGAGCTTGAGTTACAAGAGTCATGAACCTCTTACTGTGAGTGGAACTGGTCAAGAGCCACTTCAGCCACTGAGCCATGTCTCCATCTAGTAGTCTGTATTCCCCTCCTGTTTTACAGTTGAGAGAAACATGGTCACTGACTCACTAGGGGGAATCCCTTACTTGAGGACACAGAACTAATTTGTGGCAGAGCCCTGATTCAGTTTAGTTCAGTCATCTGAGCTATGTTGAATTATGGTGTATTTGCTCACGTTTCTGGTAGTTATTGTTCAACTGCAGTTAGTTCCATTTGGCATTTAAATAACAGTTTGAGTCTAAGGCTCTCTGCAGCTCAGTCCACCTCAGACTCTTGACCTTCCTGCCTTCGCTTCTTAGGGGCTGAGATGACGGGTGTGTACCACCATTTCTGGCTGTAGTAGGATTTTGACAAGACTTTTGTTTTGGCTAGGAATAAATAGTACATTGCATGACCTTGTACTTTAGTAATCCTCCTCTTAAATGTTAAGTTTCAGCTTCCTGTTTAACAAGAACAAGTTCATTAAAAATGTACTTTAGCCCTAGTACAACAAGCATCCAAGTACACTTCTCAAGTTCCTTATCTAGAATGCTGTATATGACCTGTGCACATTCCCCTACATATGTCAAAGTCAACTCCAGATTTTACAGTTTTTAGTTGAACAAAGCAGAAGACAGAATTTCATTGGTTAGGTATGATGATACCCATCTGTAATTGGAACAGGGGCAGCAGGAGGAGTCTGAGTTTGAAGTCAGCTTTTGTTGCATAGTGAGAATCCTGACTCAAAACAAAAAGCAAACACCCAAGTTAGGCACCCTCACAACCATCTAACTCCATTTCCTGGGAATCTGAGAACTGTTCTCTTTGGGTACCAGAACACATACGGTATGCATGCACATATTAACAAACAAACAAAAGAACTTAGCTCTGTTTTGTTTTGAGACAGAGTCTCACTATGTAGCTCCAACTAGCCTGAAACTCACTATGTAGACCAGGCTGGCCTTGAACTCATCATAGAGATCCACATGCCTCTGCCTCCCAAGAGCTGGAATTAAATCTGTGAAAGGAAAACTTTATACCATGGACAACACAGCCATTTTTAAAATTAAGTCTAAGAAACTTTTAAATAATCCAACTAATGCTTGATTTCACTGCTACGTCTATCCCAAAGTTAATTATTATTATAAAACCTGACTTTTCTGGGGGTTGGAGAAGTGGCTCGGCAATCAACAGCACTGTCTGGGCTCACATCACAGTACCCGAGTCAAGTGGCTCACAACCACTTGTAACTTCAGTTCTAGAAGATCCACTCATGCTGTATGTCCAACATCTCATTTATCAGATGAATCAGATCCTGCAGAGCAACACTTTTCAACTTATAGGCCACAAACCTCTGTTACTGGGCCTTGGACTCATTTATTGGTACATAAACAGCATTTTAAAAGAAAAACAGCAAATAGAAAATAATAAAGAAAACTGTACTCTATCTAACACACCTAAGTTCAAAATCTTTCAGGCATCCACATTCTTGTACAATGTTGATTATAACATACACACATTTCAATTGGAATTCTACCAAAGTAGTTCAAGAGCTACTAGGGGTGTGGGGAAAGCAGACTGCAGAGAGAGACACTTCCAGATTTTTGTTTTTACCTTTAGAAGAAAACTGTTTATAACCTATGGCCACAAAAGTGGTATTTTTGTATGAGTAAATGTCACATGTGCAGGCACTCTAGGAAGAAACCAGGAGGTCTGGGTGTCTTTACTCCCTTAGTTGCTGGTGTTTTGGATGGTTGTGGGCAGCAGGGTCCTCTGGAAGAACAGCAAGTGAGATTGCTCTTCAACCCTTCACCTTCTATCTCAGTCTAAAATTGGTGTTCTTTCTACTTTAAGCCTCCAATGTGCAGGAAATCTGGAGCACACCATCAAACCTGACTCAAAATATTTTTCATTTGAGATAGCAAGCTTCTTAAAGTTTAAACATTGTTAGCCAGATGTGGTTACATATGCCCTTAATCCCAGCATGGGTGTGTGTGGTGGGGGATGCAGAGGGAGGCCTCAGCTAGCCTGGTCTACATAGCAAGTTCCAGGACAGCCTGGGCTATAAGAGACCCTGTCCTAAAAATAATAAAGATTATCAGATTTTGATAGTAGTGATAGGAAGACACAGCAATCAATACTCAGCAGATTCTTTTATACTAAATTCTAAACAATCTTATCCAGCCTTGAATCTTGTCAATAAAATACCAAAAGAGAACTAGGATCTACTCATGATCTCCATGGTAAAATTCCATTTATTAAATGGTTCTTCACAGGGAGTTCAAATCTGCCTTTACCATCTACTGACTAGGTCACATAGTTCTATATACTGTAATTACCTTGTCTAACCCTATCTATCCCTTCCTCCTCAGAGTAGCCCTTAACATTTATGTATCCTCATTTTTTTTCCTTCAAAGTAAATACTGTTTTGGTTTGGTTGGTCCTAAGACAGTCTCTTAATTGCTCCTTCGTTGCAACTCCCTATGTAGACCAGGTTGAATCCAAACTCAGTTATCTGCCTGCCTCCGTCTCCCCAGTGCTAGGATTAAAAGTTTGTGCCTCCATGCCCAGCCCCTAAACACTATGGTTTTAACACCCACCCATCATGTATCTCAAGAACCTTCTTGCTGCTCTAGTTGATTTCCTCCAAACAAAAGATAAAGTCTATCCTGTAATGCCCACAGTAAGTGTGACAATGTGGTTCATAAAAGATAGAGAGAATAATAAGGGCTACACCTTCCTCTACTAATTCTATTTTATGCTAACACAATCCAACATCTCAGTTGTCTCTGCTCCTTTCTACAGTGGATTTCATACTCTAATTCTAATTACTTTCTTCACACTGTTTCAACATATTCTATTTCTCCCAACTTCCTATCTTCTACAGATATCTTCTGGGCCAGTCTTCACCTATGTCAAAGAATAAAATAGCCTCTTGCCCCCCCCCCAAAAAAAATAAGACAAGAACATGATGACAGGCCAAGATCAGAGAGATTATAACAATTGCCCATCCGTCTGAGACATTCTGTTTGGATTTCTCCATCTTCCAAGATCTCGATGTGAAACTGAAAACTCTTGCTAAAATAAAAACTCAGCATTTTCACAGAATTCTTTTGCTCTAATAAACCTTTTATGTTTCTCTTCTGTGATGCTGGGGTAGAATTTAGGACTTTGTGCATGCTAGCCAAGCACACTACCAGTAAGCTATGTCTGTCTCATTTAAGAAAACAAAAAGCAAAGAGTTTACTTAAATCAGTGAACTTTTTTGTTCATCTAAAAGTAAAATCAGGACTGGGGATACAGCTCAGTTGGTAGAGTGCCTGCCCAGCATGCACAAAGCTGTGTTCAAACCTTACTTAGCACCATATAAATTAGGCCTGGCATCAGGTTTGTAATCCCAGGAAGAAGAAACAGAAACCCAAGGCCATCCTTGACTACATATTAAGTTATAAGCCAGCTGGTTATACATGAGACTGTCAGAAACAGTAAACTCAACATTTTAAGAGCATACATTTGGGTGTAAAAGGTGTAACTGAGCAATAGAAAACCAGATGGTATAAATTTGTCTTGTAATTCACATTTTAAAAAATTTGTCTCACAGACTAGAGAGATGGCTCAGCAGTTAAGAACATGTACCACTCTTAGGCAGGGCATGGTGCCTGCCTTTAATCCTAGCAGAGGCAGGTGGCTCTGAGTTCCAGGGGCCTGGACTACGTGGTGAGTTCCAGGCTAACCAGGGCTACATAGGGAGACCATCTTGTGGGAGTATGGTGAGGGAGGTATTAAATAAAGTCATTATGCAGGCCAGCCAGGCCTTGGACGTTCTGTATTCCTGCTTTGTTTCAAGTACTACAATGACAAGCATACGTATACCTACACATTTAGCTTATAAGATTTTCCTGATGCTTTAAAAATTTAAGTCTATAGATACAAATTTCTTTAACACTTCTTATTCATAGGCACTTATACATCTAGAAGAAAAGAACAAAAAACACAAGGAAAACAGGTTCATCTATAAGCACATTTAATGGGACACTAAATTTAAGCACATTCTTGTACTTACTTGCTAAATTCTAAAATTTCTCCTGTTCAAATTTCTCCTTTAACTAGTCTTCTTTAAACTACTTTCTTACTAAGAAAAAATATTAAATTTTAGAATTCAGACATCAATTTTTTTTGAAAAGACAGCAATCCTGAAAAACTTAATTTTAATCACACTACAAATAAAAGTAACAGCCTATCAATTTGTAAGAGCCTACATTTTTTTCTTTTCTTTTTTTTTTTTGATTTTTCGTGACAGGGTTTCTCTGTTTAACAGTCCTGGCTGTCCTGAAACTCGCTTTGTAGACCAGGCTGGCTTCAAACTCACTGAGATCTGCCTGCCTCTGCCTCCCAAGTGCTGAGATTAAAGGTGTGCACTGCCACCACCAATCATCTGAGACTATACTTTTTATGGTCGTCTTCAGCTATACAAGAATGAGGCTGGCCTGGAGCTATTTTAAGACTTCAGTTCAAAAAAACAAAACATGGGCTGGAGAGATGGCTCAGAGGTTAAGAGCACTGACTGCTCTTCCAGAGGTCCTGAGTTCAATTCCCAGCAACCACATGGTGGCTCACAGTCATCTCTAATGAGATCTGGTGCCCTCTTCTGGCCAGCAAGCATACAGACAGAACACTGTATACATAATAAATAAATCTTTTAAAAAAATAAAAACAAAAAACAAAACAACAACAACAAAACACTCAAAGAGTGGTATGCATTGGTGGTTAGGAGGGCTTGCTGATACAATCATGAGGACAGGAGTTTGAAACTAAGCCAGGTGTCCCAGAGCATGCCTGCAGCTCCAGCTCCAGGGAGGCAGAGACTGAAGGGTCCCAGTGCTTACGTCTAATAAATTTAGAAAACGTGAGCATCTCTCTGGAAGAGACCTTACCTCAAAGAGTAATGGAAAACACAAGATGTCTGCTTTTTATTTGGAGGGGGGTTCTGAGACAGGGTTTCTCTATAGCTTTGGGGCAAGATGTCTGCTTTTGACCTCTTTGTGCGTGTGTACACACACACCATCTCAGAGGGAAAACTTAAAACAAAAACAGGGCCAATGAGATAGCTCAGAGGCTAAAGGTACTTGTGCCAAGACTAGGGTCAAACCCAGAACCCACAAGAATGGAAATATTTCCACAAGTTGTCCTCTGACCTCAATCAGACAGGTGGTATGTATATCAACACACACATACTGAAGTAAATGCAATTTTTAAAAAAATTTAAAATCAAGTTTTTTGTTTTTTTTTTTTTTAAAGAGCAATAAATCAGCTAAGTCACAATGGAGGCATAAGTGCTGATATGAGTGACTTCAGTCCACAGAAAGTACACTTACTATGCTACAACAAGAAAACTGGGTGAGCCAGTAACTCTAAGCCTTCTCATTTTTTATTCTTTCTTTTTTATTTTTTGTGTTCTGCCTGCATATATGTCTGTGTGAGGTTGTCAGGTCCCCTGGAACAGTAGTTACAGACAGTAGTGAGCTGCCTGCCATGTGTGGAAGAGGAAGCCAGTGCTCTTAACCCCTGAGCCATCTCTCCAGACCCCTTCTTTTTTAAAGACAGGATCTCACTGTATAGCCCTGACCTCGGCTACCTGCTTCTGCCTCAAGTGCTGGGATTAAAGGTATGTGTCACCATGCTGGGACAGTTCTCATCTTTTATAAGCAACATTTTTCTTCTTCCTTTTCAAGGTTTCAGAGTCATGAAAGCACTCTGAAAGTTAAAAGATAAAAAAGACATATGCTATGTGCTTTAATGAACACTGGCAGCATACTATACACCAAACAGAAGATGATGTGGTCACTATGGAGGTGAAAAAATGACCAGGACTGTTACCTATGAAATGGTTCTGTAAGTCACTTTGATAAGATGAAGCCTACTACTATCAACTTTACTACCTATTTTTTCCCTTCCCTTGGAGTAAAAGACCAAAACCAACCAAACAAACAAAACCTCTGTAGGTTTTGTTTCTCTGTAGCTTTGGAGCCTGTCCTGGAACTAGCTCTTGTAGACCAGGCTGGCCTCAAACTCAGAGATTTGCCTGCCTCTTCCTCCCAGGCACCTTGCGCAGCCACCACCGCCACCACCCAGCAACACTTTTTTTGTGGAATAAGGGGTCATTTTTGCTGAGCTTCACTGCCCTCAGGAGTTGTTTGCCGTTAAAATACACAGCTCCTGCTCGCACTCCATCTGCAGCACAGTGTGAATTGGAAAATGAAGTTTTTATTCCAGGGATCTTTACCTAATTTCACTTTCAATAGCCACCCAGACACCTGTACTAGTAGGACAGGTGGTGTCTCAGATCTGAGTCTGAAACCAGCCTGCTCTACACAGAGTTCCATGCTTGCCAAGGCTATACAGTGAGAATCTCCCCTCCACCCCCATAAATACACCTGTTTAGCAAAAAGAAAAAATAAAGCAACCCAAGTTCTAGTTCCAACTAGACCTCACTTTTATTGAGGTCCCAGTCAAGCTGCCACTCAGCCCTCACTCCCACAATGAGTTCACCTCACTTTCTTCCTAACTCCTGGACTATGTTATGCAACTAACTTGAATCTAAGGCCTAAAGTAACTGTCCTGCAGATACAAATTCAGACAGAGTAAGTCAATTTACTAAAATAAAGCATTCAAAACTTAGCGTGCTTATATTAAAATGGAGTAAACTACTATAGTAACTACTTCCAAGTAACAAAAAGCTTAATATTGCCTGTTTCCTAATCTTAAAATATCTTGAGTAGATGATACAGTCTGGTCAGTTTTGTCCCCAAAATACTCAGTGACAACGAAAAGCTTAGTATTGTCTGTTTCCTAATCTTAAAGTATCTTGAGTAGATGGTACAGTTTTTCATCAGTTATTATGTCCCCAAAGTACTCACTATAATCTGAAAGAGCCATATACTTCTTGCCTAAACAGCAGCAAACTCACAGAAGACGTGGTGCGGGTTGAAACAAACTGGAAAAAGCAAGCAGGTGGGTAACTCATTCTCGGCCTTCCCACCCCGCACGGAGGAGTATGCAGTCCCAAACGACCAGGTGACAGATCACCGCATCAGGAGACACAATGGTGGGATACAAACCGCTGTCTGATCCAAACCTCTTTGGCATTAAGAGACTTCCGATATCGAAACTTGGAATGAAAGAGACTGACAGCTGTAAAAATCCTCAAGAACTAAATCTTTACCTATTTAGGAAACACTCCTTTACGTGTAACAGGTATTGACTTCGGTCTCGTTCCTCTCTTCTTCCCTTCCTCCCTCCCTCTTCACCCCCTCCACGCGCCTCAATAGATTGGACCAAGCCACACCCCTCCACCCAAGGCACATTCGGGTACAGCAGCCCTGGAAGACATTAAAGGAAAGCCCACCAAGAGAGGAAACTAAAAACTTCTTGCAATCATGGTAATCAAAGTCTGACGGCTAGCGGAACGTAATCCCTTTACGATTAACGTCACTCGGGAAGAGAGAGGGTTACAGAAGTATCCGAGACGTGTACGCGGGTGAGGGGGAACGAGAACCACACGGGATTTGGGTCGCGCGGATAACGTGCACGTCCCCGGAGGAAGGGCAATTGCAGACGGGGGAAGAAAACTTGGGGTTAGCTCGTTCGGAGCTCCTACGTGTGTGTGGGGGGAAGCAGCGGCCCTTATTTTCCGGGGCTTAGAGACAAAACTCACTTTCACCCCAAGGGGGGGGGGAAAGAAAGCATGGGTCCCGCCCAGGTCGGGCTAGGAGGCGGGGCCTGCCGCGACCCCGAGGACGGAGGCGGGGCCGGGCGGTGGGGTACAGGCAACCCGCTCGCCAAGGCGCTAGGCTGCCTGCGAGCTTCGGGAGGACGGGATCGCGCGTGGCGGGCCCCGGTTCGGGTCGGGCCCAAGGGCTGCGGCCTACCGGGGAGCTGACCGCGCGTCGCGTCAGCGCCAGGGCCAGGGCCAGAGCGGCGGGCCCGGCGGCCTCGAACTAGCCCCGGACCCGGGGGGGGGGGTGGGTGGAGGCGGCGAGCACGGGCGCGCCTCCGCCACCCCGCGCGCCGCCGAGCACCCCACGCGCCGGGGCGCGCGCGAACCCCCAGAGAAAGCCGCGTGTGGTCGTTAGAAGCACGACTGCAGGCCCGCGGCCCGGCTCCTCCGCCACTCGTCCCGTCCAACCCGCCCCGGGCCTGGGACTCCACACTGACCTGACAGGCCGAGACATGTTCGCTGTCGAGGCGCGTCCGAGTCGAGGAGCCGAGGATCGGGACCCCCCTCCCCGCGCACTCGGCGCCCCACCCCCCCGCTCCGGCCGGCCGGCGGGGCCGCTGCTGCCGAGGCCCGAGCTGCTAGCTTCCCCGAGTCCGCGGCTGCTTGTTTCGGGCCCCTGGATCTGACGAGCCCCCCGCTCCCCCGTCTTCTCAAAATGGATGAATCAAACCAGCCGAAAATGCGCCAAAGCCGAGGTGTAACCAAACGCGCTAGGGTCTGGGCGCTCCGCCCCAGGACGCCCGCTCATTGGTGACTGCTGGCAGACGCGCCCTAGCCATTCGTCCGTTTGAATCATCACGCCTCCAAGGCACCGCCCCGCTCCCTGATAGGCCCCGCCTCATCCATGGGGTCCTGTTAGTCAAGATGCGCTGAGAGCGCAGCCCGCAAAACAAAAATGGTCGCCGATTGCCCGCCCCTTGGCTTCCTCGCCAGAGCTGCAGATTCTGCTTGGGTTCTGTCTTGAGCCTCCTAAAGAACCTGATTTATTTAGAGTTCAGTGTGGATCAGATGTTCGTAAAATAGATTTAATTTCTCCTGGCGTGATTTTTTTGCAAATCAGCTAATTGCAAGACTCGTGAGATTGGCAGCAGATTCGTCACTAAGGGACTACTTCAGAATTGGAGGGAAATTTCTTAGGTTCAAAAATTTGACCTTAATCTTAGGAACCCTGTGCTCTGGCTTCAGCGTTAACCTCCCCGGGCTTAGCCACGCTGCTGGTGTTGAGAGTTATGCTCACAATCAAGGAATAGCTTCGATCCTCTTCTTCATTCTCCAGTCTGATCTTTGTGAGCTACTTCATACTCATTAAAATCCCATTTTCCGACATTACCATTTCAAAGAGAAAGAGGTGGATGGTTAAGAGTGGGAATGGTGGCGAAAGACTTGCTTCCTAATTCTAAGTCCACCACTTAGCAATTGAATAGGTTTCCCTCTCTACCCCTCAGTTTCACCATCAACAGAATAGGGAACAACACTACCTTATTATTAGAATAAACAAGGCCCTGTGTTGAAAGGCCTTTAGTCTGGGTTTAAGGTTCAGTTTTTAGTAGAAGTAGTTGGGGCTTCTTCAAGATAGTTGAATTATAACTAAGGGCAACTCAGATTATTTAGTTAAAATATATAGGCATTTACTGAATGCCTAAATCTCTTAGGAGGGCACAGTATCCCTGTAGCAATAGCTAGGATTTATGTTAAAGTTTGGATCATCTGTCCCCCAGTGGACCATATGCCAAAGTAGCCAATCTGTGGTAGAGTATTTATGAGGCGGGACATTGGGTGTAAGTTAGGATATCAGGGGGTGCTCTTAAAGCTGTCAGGACCGTGGCTTGACCACCACTGTCTGTCTGTTTCCCTGTGGCCACAATACGAACAGTTTTACTTTGCTTTTCACCATGATGTTCTACCTCTTAGCGGGTCCAAAGCCACAAGGCCAAGCAGCCCTCGATGGAAATGCATGAAACCATTGCAAAATAAATGTGTTCTTATAAATTGGTCTTTCAGAGTCATGGTGAAAGAAAACTGACACTTTACCTTTACACGCAGGCTGCAGTCCTTGCCACAGGCAATGTCAATAGCCAACTGGAAGGTGGGGGTGTTGCTCAGTTGCTAACGCTTGCCCAGCACGCAGAAAGCTCCTGAGTTCGGTCTTCAGCACTACCTAAAACGCGGCTTGATGGTGGGGTGGCACAGGCCTGTAAAGCTGTCAGTCAAGGAGGTAGAAGTTCAAGGTCACCCTGACTATGCAGGGCCTGTGAGGATAGTTGAGACTGTCTGTGAGAGCCCCAGAGTCAACAACAAAACCAAGTGGAAATATCGTCCTCAAGCAACAGACCACATCACTATCTGCTTCCTGAAAGTCTCCATAGTAAAACTGGACTTCTCTGAGGGAAGAGAACAGCATAATACAAGAAAGAAACATTTTAAAAGTTAGCCTTGGTCCTTTGCATTCAACATCATTTCCTCTTCACTTAAAAAAAAAAAAAATGTGTCAAAAAAAAAAAAATCTCCAGCCGGACAGTGGTGGTGCCCACCTTTAATCCCAGCACTCGGGAGGCAGAGGCAGGCAGATCTCTGTGAGTTCGAGGCCAGCCTGGTCTACAAGAGCTAGTTCCAGGACAGCCTCTAAAGCTATAGAGAAACCCTGTTTCGAAAAAACAAAACAACAACAAAAAAAAAACAAAAACAAAAAACCCAAAAAACCTCCAACATGACTGATCAGTGGTGACACAAACCTTTAATTCTACCACTCAGGAGGCAGAAGCAGGCAGATCTCTGAGTTCAAAGTCAGCCTGGTCTATAGAGTAAATTCTAGGACAGCCAGGGCTATGCAGAGAAATCCCTAATCCCATCTTTAAAAACAAAACAAAAATCGGTGACACAAAATGTAGCATCTTAGCCTTTTTATTTTTATTTATTTATTTATTTTGGTTTTTCCAAGACAGGGTTTCTCTGTGTAGCTTTGGAACCTGTCCTAGAACTCACTCTGTAGACCAGGCTGACCTCAAACTCACAGAGATCTACCAGCTTCTGCCTCTCAAGTACTGGGATTAAAGGCATGCACCACCACCACCCAGCCCATTTTAGCCATTTCTAAGCGTACATTTCTGTGGCATTAAGTACATTCATGGTGTACAACCATCACCAAAATCTATCTCCAGAATTCCTTTTTTTAATTACATCCCCCCCAGTGTGTGTGTGTGTGTGTGTGTGTGTGTGTGTGTGTGTGTGTGTGTGTGTGTGTGTGATAGCATGAATGTAGAAGCCAGAGGAAAATTCTCAGGATCAGGTTCTCCCCTCCCACTATGTGGATCCTAGGAATCAAAACAAACACTTTTACCTGTTGAGGTGGGAGGATCATCTGAGCCAGGAGTTCAAAACTAACCTGAGGAACAGAATGAACGCCACCTCAACTAAAGAGGGAGGGCAGTGAGGTGACTTAGGAAGTAGATTCTGACTGCCAAGCCTGCTAACCATCTCCAGGACCTACACGATAGAAGATGTCTTCTGATTTCCTGCTACAGACTAACTTTTTAAATAAAGACAGTAGAGGGCCTGGAGACATGGCACAAATTGCCCTTCCAAAAGACCCGAGTTAGGGTCCTAGCACCCACCACCTGCAACTCCCAGGAATCTGATGCTCTCTTTTGGTCTCCGTGGGCGCGCGCACACACACACACAAATAAAATGTAAAGACAGTAAGAGATGGGGTTGGAACTCGGTGGTACTACATGTGCTTAATATACAGCCCTGAGTTTATCTCCAGCACTCTGCACCTGTACACAGGTGTGTGCATTCACATGTGCACACACACACACACACACACACACACACACACACACACACACACAAACAACTAAGCCTGGGCAGTGCTGAGCTGGCAGGACTGATGAATCTCCCGTGATCCAAAGAGAACCCAACCCATTTCCTTCAAGGACTGTGCTGTAATAACTAGGACCTTTTCTTCCTCCACCTCCTCTTCTTCCTCCTCCACTTCCTCCTCCTCATTCTTCTTTTCTGACTTGGCAAAGAATTTTTTTTAATTTATTTATTATGTATATAGTGTTCTGGGCACCAGATCTCATTACAGATGGGTGTGAGTCATCATGTGGTTGCTGGGAATTGAACTCAGGACCTCTGGAACAGCAGTCAGTTCTCTTAACCTCTGAGCCATCTCTCCAGCCCGGCAAAGAATTTTATTAACCTTTTCTCAAACCTGATTCCCAGGCTTCTTCAGCTTAACTTACTACAAAGAATGAACTGTGTATAAACAAAATCTGAAAAGAGCTGCAACGCCCAAGGGGCTTGGATTTAAAAATATTAGAATTTCTGAAAGCAGTCATGCCATGGACTAGCAGCCCCAGTAACTTCTCCCGGTTTTATCTTTCTTACAGTTGCCTCGGTTCAGTTTGCCCTATTCTTAGAAGCCTCATCTAAATTCTCCACATGACCTGCAACTTCCTCGTCCTCTCCAGTAGCAACTGATGCTTTGCCATTCCCCAGTTGCTTGGGCAGAGCTTCTGCCATTCTCCTTGAGCCAGTCAGACTGTCTGCACAGAGCGGATCTAGGGCATTGGGAAGCATCTCTGCCCAATGGCGGAAGTGTTTTCGGCCTGAACTTTAGGGTGTTAGAATGGATCACTGTTCCTCTTCAATACCAGAGATACTGTTTACTCCTAACTTCTTTAAAGAGAACTAGAGCTCTTGTCATCACTGTGGCTATACTGTATCAACCACCTTCTTTCTGGGAACAGTTCTTTTTTCACCAATATGCACTTGTGCCCACGCTCTGGCAAGTTTTTCCTGGGCCATGATAGCTTCTTTCGTTTGGTTGGAGCAGAAAAGGGGCTATGAGGGTGACTAGGGTTCGTGCTCAGGGGGTCTCTGGCAGATCAGCTAAGATTAGGAGCACAAACGTGGGGATGCAAGAAGGTGGCTGGAAGGACGCGAGGAGTCCTTGGAACTTTAAAAAACGCCTGACAGTGCCTACTCTGCGCAGGGCATGTCTAGTTCTGTTTCTTTTTCTTCTTTTCTACAGTGGAGAACGGGTCTGTTACTTAGCCCACATTGGGCTAAAACTCCTGATCCTCCTTCTTACCCCTCCCAAGTGTTGGGATCCCAGGCATGTGCCACCACATCTGGTTGTTCTTAAAATTTTCTGTTTCTAAGAATTGGGTCTTGTGGCACACATCTGGGAAGTAGAGGCAGAAAGAGGAGAAGTTCAAGGATACACACGTAGTTTGGAGCTAGCCTGGGCTAGAGACTCTGTCTCATTAAAACATCCAAATAACTACGTATTTTATTGTGTTTTATGCATATGGGCATTTTGGCCGCATATATGTGTGTGTGTACCATGTGTGTGCCTGTACCTGGGGAGGCCAGAATAGGATACTGAACCCCCTCCCCCAGGCACTGGAGTTATAGACAGTTATGAGCTGTCATGAGGGTGCTGGAACTCAAACCTGGGACCTTTGGAAGAAAAGCCAATGCTTTTGTCACTGAACCATTTCTCCAGCAGCCCCCACCCAAAAGCTTAAACAAATAAAATCTTACCCCCAATCTGCTGAATCTGCCACTCTAGGTGACTCATGGGACAGTGGGGCTCTGTAACTTTGGTTTGCCCCTGTAGAGCCTGGGGCTAGGATAGCACATGGTTAGATGTCTCCATCTTTTCAAGAGCTTCTTCCTTCCTTCCTTCCTTTCTTTCCTTTTCTGATCCTCCTCCTCCTGCTCCCTCTTGACTCAGGGGTTCAGGTAGCCCAGGTCAGCCTCGAATTTGCTATGTACCTGAGGACTGCTCTGAACACCTCATCCTCCTGCCTCTGACTTCTGAGTGCTGAGATAAGTTGTGTGTCACCACAACTGCATTGCACAGTGCTGGGCTTTGTTCTCAGCAGGAAGTACTCTGCCAGCTGAGCCATATAGCCAGCCCTCGTGTGTTTTTTCTGTTGTTTGTTTCACTCCAGATATCCATCTTCTTCTTTGCTTTGAAGAATGTTAAGAGCTAAGCTTAGGTTAGCTTATCTGCTGCTAAAACAAGGAAGATGTACAACTTGACATTTAAGCTGAAGAAAAGAAGCCAAAGACCAGTCCTTGCTATTTTACTAGACACCAACAAAATCCATAGAAAACTCACCATTGTGGTATTGAAGGATGACAGTTTTATTTATCTAACCCGCTAACAAATACTGCGCTGTGAACATTGCTGAGAAGAGAGGCCCTGAGGGCTAACAAAAAGAACACTGAACTTGTAAGCAAGAGTACCTGTATCAGGGCTGCAGAGATGGTTTAGCATTTATGAACATTTGTTGCTCTTCCAGAGGACCTGGCTTCCACCACTTGTAATTCCAATTCCAGGGGAATCCAACATGCTCTTCTGGCCTCCCTGGGTACCTACCTACACACACACACACACACACACACACACACACAGAGAGAGAGAGAGAGAAAGAGAGAGAGAGAGAGAGACATAACTGTCCCCCCCATACATGTAAAACAGTAATACAATAAACCTAAAAAAAAAATAAAATAAATCTGTCTCTGATAGCATAAAAATATTCTAGGAGTTAACATGAAAGATTTTGTCTTAGGGTTACTATTACTGTGATGAAACACCATGAACAAAGAAACTTGGGAGGAAAGGGTTTATTCAGGTCATGCTTCCATATCACAGGTCACCATCAAAGGAAGTCAGGGTGGATTTTTCTTTGGGCTGCCAATTCACAAAAAAAAAAAAAAACGATACGGAGAATAATTACTAATTATGAAAGCTCACCCTGTAGCTTAGACTTGTTCCACTAGCTCTTTTTTTTTTAAATTTTGTGTATTTTTTGTATATGATGTTCTATCTGTATGAATACCTGCAGGCCAGAAGAGGGCACCAAATATCATTATAGATGGTTGTAAGCCACCATGTGGGTGCTGGGAATTGAACTCAGGACCTCTGGAAGAGCAGCTGATGTTCTTCACTGCTGAGCCATCTCTCTAATCCCATCCCACTAGCTTTAATAACTTAAACTAACCAATTTATATTAATCTGTATTTTCCTCATGGTTTTTACCTCTCTTTCATCTTGCACCTGTTTCCTCTCTGTGTTTTCTGGCGTCTCTCTCACCCCTAGATTCCTCTGCCCACCTAACCTCTTCCTGCCTAGCTATTGGCTGTACATCTCTCTTTTCTCTCTCTCTCTCTCTTTCTCTCCCTCCCTCTCTCTCTGTTTTCTTTCTTTTTGGTGGTTTCTCTGTGTAACAGCCCTAGCTGTCCTGGAACTGGTTCTGTACACCAGGCTGGCCTTGAACTCACACAGAGATCCACCTGCCTCTCTCTCCTGAGTGCTGGGATTAAAGGCGTGTACCACCACTGACCGGTGGCCATTCATCTCTTTATGAAACCAATCAGAAAGTGCCTTGGCAAAGACACATCTTCACAGTGTACAGACAGATTATCCCACAGCATCCTCCCACATCTATCACTCATTAAGTGTAACACCTAATTCTATATTACCCTCTCGGTACTAAGCGAGCCGGGCAAGGGCCTGGAGATTGAAAGAACACACAAGAGACCTGGGTCATTCAAAAGGAGATCAGCCAAATGCCGTTTATTCAACCTTGGGGAAATCCTTATATACCTAGCTGCTGCACAAGGAATTCCCCCAGGCAGGTGGGAAAATGCCACATCCAAGATGGAGTAAACAATGCCCTACAGCTAATTACCAGGTGGGGCAGAGGGAGCACAGGAACAAACAGAATGTTTTAGCTGGCTGACCAGAAACTGTCCTCAAGATGAACCCCCGGGAGTGGGAGGGGGGGTGTAGACTCATGGGCCCTACAATTAAGAAAATGCCCAATAGCTTGCTTGAAGCCCGATCTCATGGAGACATTTTTTTCAATTGAAGTTCACTGCTCTCAGATGATTTTAGCCTGTGTCAAGCTGACATAAAATTAGCCAGCACAGATCTATACAATGAAAACTTAAAACAATGAAGAAAGAAATTGAAGAAGACATCAAAAGATGGAGAGACTTTCCATGCACATGGATTAGCAGGATTGATGTTGTGAAAATGGCCATCTCACTAAAGCTATCTAGTGATAGATTCAATGCAATCCCTCTCAGAGAAACCTTTAATGGTAAAGCTTAGCACCCTCCAGCATCAGGACTGGCACGGAGTTGAAGCAGCAGGGATGGCCAGGTGACCCCATGGAGCCTCAAGTGGCAAAGAGCATGAGGAAGGTGACCATCAAACAAAAGAGCCCCATGGCCTCAGACAGGGCAAAACCCAGAACGGCATAGGAGAGGAGCTGTTGCTTGAGAGACAGGTTCCTGGCATAGCCAATAGTCAAACTACCAAACACTGTTCCAATGCCAATCCCAGATCCAGTCATACCAACTGTGGCTGCCCCAGCACTGATAAACTTGGCAGCTGTGTCAATGTCCCGGGAAACAACACTGGTCTGGAATCTGGCCACCTGGAGAGAGGCGCTGGGGCCTCTGGTCTACTCAAGAGGGAGGCAGACACAGGCCTGATTAGAGCCCTGGTACAGGAGCGGATCAGAAACTGGAGTAACGAGCAGAACCTTGGTGTCTGCATTTTTCAGTCTCCCAGCTTTAGCCCTTGGTCTCTATCTCCACATATCTTATACAATAAAAACATTGCTGGATGTACCAGCATTCCTAATTTCAAGTCCCAATACAGAGCCACAGTGGTAATAACAACAATGTACTGGCACACAACCAGGTGACCGGTGAAATAGAACTGGGGATCCAGATGGAAGCCCAAGCACTTACAGCAACCTGATATGTTTTGTTCTTTACAACGCCAAGAACCCTGGAGAAAAGACAGCAAATGGTGCTGGCAAAACTGGAGAACCACATGTAGAAGAATGGAACCTGATCCTTTTCTCTAACCCTGCACATAAATTAATTCCAAACAAATCTAAGAGCTTAATGTTAGACCTAAAACTTAAAAGAGACCATTTCAGGCACACTTAAGAACTTTCTGGGGCTGGAGAGATGGCTCAGAGGTTAAGAGCACTGGCTGTTCTTCCAGAGGTCCTGAGTTCAATTCCCAGCAACCACATGGTGGTTCACAGTCATCTATAATGAGGTCTGGTGCCCTCTTCTGGCATGCAAGCATACATGGAAGGAATGTTGTATACATAATAAATAAATAAATCTAAAAAAAAAAAGAACTTTCTGAAGGTGTGGTAGCATATGCCTTTAATCCCACCACTCAGGAGGCAGAGGTGTTAGGATCCGCAGAGTGCTTCACAGAGACCGCCATTCACATATACAATTAGCAAGAGTGTTTATTTCTTGAGACAAAATTCCAGCATGCAGGGGTCAGCCATTCAGGCAAAATGGCAACCTCAGGGAAGAACACACAGGCTCCTTTTAAGCACAGCTGAGGGGAATTCTAGGAATGTTAGGTCATCCTAAGCAGGATTGGCTAAGCAAGCAGCAGTTACACTAATATGTTTCTAATTGGTCGGGGTCATACTTCTTTCATCTTAGGGCATGTCTGGACAAGTTTGGGTGGGCCTTAGGAGGGCGATACAGGATTTTCCCTTTTTGATTAGGTGCTAGGGGCTGATCCAGGTTGGCACTGCTATCTCCTTTATCCATGCAGTCACAGGCACTGTTGGTTAATTGCCATTGTTCATGGCTTCCTGCTTCATTACCTTGGGGGAAGAAGGGACTTAGACCTAGAGACTTAGGCCTAGCAATGTCCTCTCATTGGCAGGCAGATCACTGTGAATTCGAGGCCAGCCTGGTCTACAGAGAGAGTTCCAGGACAGGGCTACACAGAAAAACCCTGCCTTGAAAACCAATAACAATACACACACACACACACACACACACACACACACACACACACACACACTAGGCTGTAGAATTGAAAGGTTCTCAGAACACAAATGGCTAAGAAATATTTTTTTAAAGTTAACCACTGGGAAAGTGCAAATTAAAACTATTTTGAGATTTCCTTGTATCTTCCTCAGAGTAACTAAGATTAAGGCAGCAAAAGACAGGCTGGCGAGATGGCTTAGAGGTTAGAAGTGCTTGCTACTTTCACAAAGGAACCAAGTTCGCTTCCCAGCACCCACACAGGGTGGCTCCTAACCACCTGAAACTCCAGCTTCAGGAGATCTGGTGCCTTCTTCTGGCCTCCTTGGTCACTTATCCTCATGTACGGGTACTCACACAAGACAATAGACAGACAGACAGACACATACACACAAATTGGAAATAAAATAAATCTACAAACAAACAAACCCACAATATGCTGGGGAGGATGTGGGGGAAATAGGGACTCCTCATGCATTCCTGTTAAGAATGCAAATCGGTGCAGCCACTATGGAAATCAGGAAGGTGGTTCTTCAGAAAACTAGAACTAGACCTGTACAATGACTCAACTGTACAACTCCTGGCCATATCACCAAAGGACTCCATTTCCTGCTACAGAGACACATGCCCATCCCTGTTCATAGCTACTCACAATAGCTGTACGCAACAGTCTCGCTCTCCTATGCACAATGGAATCCTATTCAGCTGAAAGAAAAATGAAATTTTCTTTCATGAATGGAACCAGACAACATCATAGGAGTGAGGCGACCCGGACTCAGAAAGATTCATGTTGCGTGTTCTCACTCGTATGTGGATCTTAGGGATAAATGTTTAGGTTCGTGTGTCTAATCTGCAGTATCAGAAGGATCCAGAAAACTAAATAGGAACCGTTGGTGGGGAGAGGGGAGCTATATCTTAAGGTAGGAGAAGTAGTAGAACACAGGCGATATGAAGGGAAAATAGAAATGATGGGAAGGACAATCACGTGGGGAATGGGACGGTAGAGCAAAGGAAGGTCAGAGCGAGGAATAACTCACATGTAGGATGTTTGAGAAGGCCATATGTAAACTATTTTTATATATAAAACTACTACTCTTTTATATAATTCATGTATTTTTTATTAAAAAGAGTTTAATTGGAGCTTCCATTCTATTCCCGGAAGCTATGGAGTTGTCAAATAAAAAGTTCAATGCCAAGTATTCCAAGAGATTCAAGTATCCCAGAGTCCTCTACAGCCATACAACCAGAACTCCATGGTCAGGCTGTGTTGCTGGAGACACTGCACTCATTGGTCATAGACATGGAAAAGTCAAGTCGGTACTGACCAGGAAGCGTCCATCCTGGTGGCAGCTTTCATTGTACTGAGAGGTGCTATGTGGGTTTGAAAGACCAGGATAAATCCAGACCCCCTAGCAGGAAGAACAGAGCCAAAAATCTAGGTTAGCCAGTTCCGTGACTCAGTTCCAGGAACTGGCTGACCGCAAAGTTAGATTATAATCTTGAGAAACGGGGAGTTACCCCCTTGTGATTATCACTGATATTTTTGGAATTTTCCAATGGCGCCCTCCCTACCCTTTGGGTTGTGGTTTCTTCCCTTAAATACCCCTTCTCCCAGTTACTCAGGGTCAAACTCCTCTACCCCTGCATGGGATATGAGTCTCGGCCCCAGGGCGCTGGTTCCGGTCAATAAACCTCGTGTGATTATAGCAAGGACTGTCTCTTGTGAGTTCTTGGGGGGGTCATGTTATCCCGAGACTTAAGTGAGAGTCTCCCCACTCCAAGGGTCTTTCAGGTTGCTGGAGGAAAAACGCCAGCTGTGAATCCTGTGAACTTCAATAATGACATCTTGGCAAGATAAACCCATGGGCGTAATAGTGGCACGAATATTATGTGAGTAAGCGGCCACTCTCTGATTGGATTGAAGGCCAGCTTCACAAGAGGAAACAGGTGCCTGGCACTGAAAGACCCCCGGAGTGGGGAGACTCTCACTCAAGTCTCGGGATAACACGACCCCCCAAGAACTCACGAGAGACCGTTCTTGCTGCAATCACACGAGGTTTATTGACAAGAACCAGCACGCTGGGGACAAAACTCATTTCCCATGCCGGGGTAGGGGAGTTCAACCCGAAGCAGCTGGGAGAGGGGGGCTTTTAGGGGAAGAAACCACAACCCAAAGGGGGTAGGGAGGGTGTCATTAGAAAATTCCAAAAATACCATTGATAATCACAAGGGGGTAACTCCCCGTTTCTCAAGATTATTCTCAAGATTATAATCTAACTTTATGGTCAGCTAGTTCCTGGAATAGAGCCACTGAACTGGCTAACCTAGATTTTTGGCTCTTCTCTTCCTGATAGGTTTTTGGCTCTATTTTTCCTGCTAGAGGGGTCTGGATTTATCCAGGTCTTTCAGCACTAAATCTAGCCTGAGAACTCATGACTGGGGAGCTTACAGGACCCAAGGGTGAACCTGCTCCTATTGTTCTGTTGAGTGCACACACTGCCAGACTGCACTCTAACTTTATATCTCTGTATCCACAGAGCTTTCAGAGCTCATCAGAGAAGTTCCTTTGTGTAGTGGACAATGGTTAGCACAGAAACCCAAACCCAGTCAGGAAGTAAATGTCAGTGGAGTGATCTACTATGAATGGGATATCATAAGGCTCAGGGGCCATTGCAGAAGAGGCGGAGAAAGGATTTTAAGAGCTGGAAGCCAGGGACTACCAGAGTGAAACCGTGTTTTCTGGACGCTATGAGCCCACTGCACTCATGCACTCACAGTGGCTACTGTTGCCTGCACAAGACCTGTACAACATCAAGCCAGCCAATACTCTAACACTGAGTGGACGGAGTCTGAGAGCCCCCATTACAGCTATGGTTGCCTGCACAAGGCCTGTATGACATCAAGCCAGCCAACACTCTAACATTGAGGAGGACAGTGTTTGCGAGTCCTCATTCCTAACTGAAAGGCTATGGGTGGTTGATGGCTTCTCTGGAAGGGAAAGCCAGTTGTTTTTTACAGGGTGTGGTTCCTGGAAGGTCCATCATTCTTCAGAGGATGGTCCCATATCCAGGAGTATACGAGCAACAATTGGACTCAACGGGTTATTTAAAAAAAATAAAATAAAAGATGATAGGGAGGTGGGAGTGGATCTGGGAGCAGTTATAAGGAGTGAAGGTGAATATGGTCAAAATACGTTGTATGAAGTTCTTAAAAATTTGTTATTGCTGTTGTTTTGTGGGCTTTTTTTTTTGTTTTTTGTTTTTTGAGACAGGGTTTCTCTGTGTAGCCCTAGCTGTCCTGGAACTCACTCTGTAGACCAGGCTGGCCTCGAACTCCAAGATCCAAGATCTGCCAGCCTCTTTCTATGCTGGTCAGGCATGTGCCATCATGCCTGGTGACATTCTAAAAAACTATAAAAAAAAAGTATATTATATTAAAAAAGGAACCTGACTGAGCTTTGTGATTTACTACCTAGACGATGTTCACAAATTCCAAACACGCTAGCCCAGTGACTTCATCTGTAAAGGGAAGATAAGGATACTGGGTCTTTCCCACTCCACAATGACAAAAGAAAAGGGGTCACTTATGAATGTGGTTTGCATCTATGGAGCACTGTATCTATGCCTTGGAGGGGGTCACATTGTTTTTGCTACAGAACAAACAACAGCAATAACAAATTTTTAAGAACTTCATACAATGTATTTTGACCATGTTCACCTTCACTCCTTATAACTGTAGAACATTTCATGACGATAATCCACCATTATTAACTGTAACTATTATGTTGTGCGTTATTAGGTCTATAAAATATATCCACATTATAACTGAAAAATTGCTACTTTCTACCATCTCCCCTACTTCTGCTCATGGGAATAACTTTTCTACTATCTTCCTTGAGTTCAGTGTTCCAAGAGTTCATATGTAAGTGAAATATTTGTTTCTGTGTACCCGATTTGTTTCATGTAGTATCATGTCCTCCATGTTGCCATAAATGGCGCAGTCTCTTTTTGTAAAGGATGAGTAATACTCTGTTCTTATGGATGTCACATAGTCTTTATTTACTCAACCATCAGTAGATATATAACCTGATTCTATGTCTTAGCTATTATGAGTAATGCCATAACGAATATGGGATGCAGCCACCTCTCTGTTTCCTTGTTTTCTTTCCTTTGTGGATGTGGCGATACTGGGTCAAATGACAGAGTTGACATTTTTAGATGACCCTATTTATTTGTTTTCCTATATGTGCCAGGATCCACATGTGGAGGTTACAGGATAAATTGGGGACTTGGCACTCTCTTTCCACCATGAAGGGCCTGGAAAACTGAACACATGTCATCAGGCTTTGTGGCACGAGCCTTCATCTCTTGATCCATTTCTCTGGTCCTAAATTTTTAGTGTTTTTTGAGGAAAGTTTGTACTGTTACCATAATGGTTGCATCAGTTTATATTCCACTAACACCATATAAGGAAATCCTTTTCTCCAAATCCTTGCCAATACTTATTACCCTTTAACTTCTTTTTAAAAGATCTATGTATTTATGTTGTGTATATGAGTGCTCTATTTGCATGAATAGCAACAGAGGGCCTCAGATCTCATTATGGATGGTTGTGAGCCACTATGTGGTTGCTGGGAATTGAACTCAGAACCTCTGGAAGAGCAGCTAGTGCTCTTAACCTCTGAGCCATCTCTCTACACCACCTTTTGACTTTTTGATGACAGTCATTCCAAAAGGTAGAGGTGATATTTCATTGGAATATTGGTTTTCATTTTCTTTTCCTTTCTTTATTTTATTTTTTATTTTATGTGTATGAATGCACGTTTGTATGCATACCATGTGTGTGGTGTGTCTGGTACCCAGAGAGGTCAGAAGAGGGTGTTGGATCCCCTAAACTGGAGTTATAGATAGTTGGGAGCCTCTAGGTAGGTCTGAGAATTTCATCCAGGTTCTCCACAAAAGCAGCAAGTGCTTTTGACCACAGAACTTCCTCTCTAACCTAAATTAACATTTTCTTGATGAATTGTGAAGTTGATTACCTTTTCATACACCTGTTGCCCATTTCTTTGTTTCTTAGGGAAAATAGTGATTCAGGTCCTTGGCCCATTTCTTTTTCTTTCTTTCTTTCTTTTTTTTTTTTTTTTTTAGGTTTTTCGAAACAGGGTTTCTTTGTAGCTTTGGAGCCTGTCCTAGAGCCAGCTCTTGTAGATCAGGCTGGCCTCGAACTCACAGAGATCCACCTGCCTCTGCCTCCTGAGTGCTGGGATTAAAGGCGTGCGCCACCACTGCCCGGCCTTTTTCCATTTCTTAATTGGAACATATGCTTTTTGTTATCAAGTTCTATGGGTTTCTAAAGTATTTGAACACTGACCCCTTATTGGCAGTGAGAGACACAACTAATTCTCCCCCTTTTTAGGTTATCGTTTAATTGTTGCTTCCTTTGCTACCCAGGACCATTTTTCTCGTAGCCATCTGATCTCACACCTTTATGCTCCTGACTCCAGCTCCTCGTATCACTGTTAGCTCTCAATGTACAAAATCTCTTGATTAGTTTTTCATTGCATTTCTAAAGTACATTTTTTCACCTCCTGATGTAGTACAGTCTGTGTGGCTATAATGCAATGCCTGAGACCGGGTAATTTATAAAGAAAGTTTGTTTAGGTCAGTTCTGGAGGCCCTAGAGCACTGTTTCTGAGTCTCCTCAGAGTCTGGTGAGGGCCTCATTCTACTTCGGCTCATGGTAGAAAAGTGGAAGAGGAGTGGGGGACATGTGGAAGGGTGTGTATACGAGATAGAGGCTGAAGGTGGCGAGGCTGGCCCCCTCTAGCAACCCACTCTCTTGGTCGTAACTAATCCAGTCCCATGTTACTTCATTCCCATGAGATAGAGCTAACTCAGCCTTCTGAGAAAGAAGTTCATCTATTTATGAGGGTGGTACCTCCACAAACTAATGGCCCTCCACTAGGCCACACCTCTTAAAGGTCCTATCACCTGTCAGGACAGTTACACTGAGGATCAAGTTTCTAGATTTTGGTGGCGGTGGAGAGCCATATCCAAGTCATAGTGTCTGTCTTTTCAATTACCCCTGTGGTAGTTTGAATGTAATTGATCCCCATAAGCTCACAGCCAGCAGCACTATTAGAAGATGTGGCCTCCTTGGAGTAGGTGTGGCCTTGTTGGAGGAAGTGTGTCACTGAGGGTGGGTTTGAGGTCTCTTATGTCCAAGCTATGCCCAATGTCACAATTCACTTCCTGCTGCCTGTGGATCAAGATGTAGAACTCTCAGCTCCTTCTCTAGCACCATGTCTGCCTCCATGCCCCCGAGTTCCATCATAATGATAACTGGACTGAAACTCTAAATTATAAGTGAGCCACTCCAATGAAATGTTTTCTTTCTAAGAGTTGCTGTGGTCATGGTGTCTCTGCACAGCAGTAGAAACCTAGTTAATACAGCCTCCACCCCTGCTTATACCACTCGAGCAGCCGTGACCTCCCCTTCAGTGGTCTGTGGTATAATGATCTGTCTCTTTAAGAGACAAGCCACGCCCACTTCCTCCCCCATCCGCTGAGGCAGGCTGATCTTCAGCTTCCAGCCTGAGCTCTCTCTTTTTCCATCTTCCTCTCGGAGAGGCAGCTTCTGCTTCTCTCTCCCTCCCCCCCTTCTCTCTCTCCTCACACTCTCTCTCTCTGTCTCTCTGCTCTTCTCCCCTTCACCCTTCTCCCTCCATAACCCCCTGAATAAATATCCAACTTTACTCTGCAGGGCATGCCTATCCATGTCTCTGTCTCTTGCCCACCCGCCACGTGTCTCCCTGCCTGAGACCAGCCACTGCTCAGGGACTGGCAGCTGTCTCTGCCTGGGACTGGCTGCTGTCAGGGCCTGCTGCCTGCCGCCACATGGCCTGCTACCACCACTTGGGGACCTATAGCATTTCTGCTGCCTACCGCTGCCGGGGATCCTGCAGCATTTTTAATTTTTCCATTACATGTTGTGGGTGCAATGGGCAGTGTTACCTTGTTAAGACACAGTCCACATATAACTTCACAGAACTCTTCACGAAGTCCAAACAGGTTCTGTAACAGAGTCTAAATCCAGAATTTTAGCTACCATAAACTGAAACAAATCTAAGATCACTCGGTTTATAATCCATGAACTGTGGAAAACGTTTGTGATATATACAATAGGCTGGTATACTTAATGTGCCAGAGAACTTTTTAAAAAAAATCCCTAAGAAGAGCTGGAGAGATGGCTCGGAGGTTAAGAGCACTGGCTGCTCTTCCAGAGGACTGGAGTTCAATTCCCAGTACCCACATGGTAGCTCACAACTAGCCAGTTCCAGGGGATCTGACACCTTCGCATACATACATATATGCATACATGCAGGCAAAACACCAATGCACATTAAAGGAAAAAAAAAGGTGTTCAGTCTTAAAAAGAAATCATTAAGAGTCAGGTATATTGGCTCGCATCTGTTCTTGGGAGGCCAAGTCAGGGGGATTCTAGTATATTCCAGGATTGGATGGGCTATATAGTGAGCTCCAGACTAACTTTAGAACCTGTCTCCTCAACCACCCCCAAAAATCACTATAAAGGGATTGAGAGTGTGGGTCAGTTGTAGAGTGCTTGCTTAGCCTGTGTGAAGCTCTAGTTGAATTTTCAGGGTGCTCCTTCCCTCTCTAAGGAAAAAAAGAAAATTCACCAGGAAAAGAGCAACAAAACCCAAACAGTCCAGAGCTAGATGCCTCGGTGATCTACATTTAAATGATGCTACTTTTAAAAGTTACTGCCTACCAGCTGACCTTGAGATGGGAGGCTAACTTTGTTTACCCCACAGGGTCCTAAGCAGTCACAAGTGTCTCTGAATAAAGAAAAGGAGGCAAGAAGGTTGGAACAATGAGCTGTGAGGAAAAAAATTATCCTCTCTTTCTGGATTTGGAGAAGAATGGAGGCGCTCAAGAAGCAAGGCATGGGAGCAGCCTCTAGAAGCTGGAAAATGCCAGGAAAATATGGGAGATATGCTTTGTTTTCTGTAGAAGCCGCCAGAAGAATGCAGCCTGGCCCATACCTTAAAGGACTTTAGATAACCAAAACTGTGAGATAGTCAATTTGTCACTTTGACATTTTGGATTTTTTGTTGTTGTTGTTTTGTTTTGTTTTGTTTTTTTCCCGAGACAGGGTTTCTCTGTAGCTTTGGAGCCTGTCCTGGAACTAGCTCTTGTAGACCAGGCTGGCCTCAAACTCACAGAGATCCGCCTGCCTCTGCCTCCCGAGTGCTGGGATTAAAGGCGTGCGCCACAACCGCCCGGCCGTGACATTTTGGATTTTTAAAGAAGTGATGATTTTGTGAGTGTGTGTGTGTGTGAGAGAGAGAGAGAGAGAGTGTGTGTGTGTGTGTTTTCAGCAAGAGAAAAATAAAAAGACTTAAAAAAATCCTGTAGTAAGCTGGGCATAGTGGCGCACACCTTTAATCCCAGCAGAGGCGGAGACAGGTGGAATCTTTGTGAGTTCGAGGCCAGGCTGGTCTACAGAGTGAGTTCCAGGACAGCCAAGGCTACACGGAAAACCCCGTCTCAAAAAACAAAAAAATAAAACAATCAATCAATCAAACAAACAAAAAAATCCTGTAGCACAAATGCTTCAGTGTGATGTGTACCTCCCCACCTTTCTCTCTCTCCCTCTTCCCCTCTTCCTTCTCTCTTCTTCCTCTCCCTCTCTCCTTCCACACCCCCCTCTGCCGTGTGTGTATGTGTGTGTGTTACTGAGAATTAAACCTTGTATAAACACTCTTCCACTGAGCTATATCCCCAGACCCAACTCCCATTTTTTAAGGTTTATTATTGGGTTTTGTTTAATTGAGATAGGATCTCACACTGTAGCCCATTCAATCCTGAGACTCATTTTGTAGCTCATATTTGTCTTGAATTTGAGGCAATCCTCCTGCTTCAATCTCTCAGGTACTGGGATTCAGATATGAAGATATCTCATTTTTTAAAGTTTTGAGATAGTTTTGAATTCACTCTGTAGACCAGGAAGGAAGGACCTTGAACTTGGAATCTTCTGCCTCTCTTTCCCAAGTAGCTGGACTTTAAGGCCTGTACAACCAGCCCTAGCTTTGACATGGCAAACAGAAAACTCCTTTATTTGACCCTGCTACTAACTTCATTTTCTCATTTCTACTCCTGCTATGGTCTGTTTGTGTCCCTCTAAAATTCACATCTTGAAATCGCCAATATGTTGGTATTAAGAGATAGGGCCTTTGAAAGGTGGCTAGGTCATGAGGTTGGAGCCTGTGAAAGAGATTAATGTCCTTTAGAAAAGGCTGAAGGGATTAGGGAGATGGCCCAGTGGGAAAGCATTCACTATGTAAGCATGAGGACCTGAATTTGAATCCCCAGAACCAACATAAAAGCTGAGCACAATAGTGCATACCTATAATCCAGTGCTCCTAGGGAGAGATGGGAAATAGAAACAAGAGAATCCTTGAAACCCAGTGTTCCTCTAACGTGGCACACCCAGGGGCAAATAAAAAGATAACCCTCGAAGGCAAGGACCAACACCCATGTCTTCTGTTCTCCTTTTGCAGGCCGTGGTACACTGGTTCCCCCAACACACACACACACACACACACACACACACACACACACACACACACACACACACCACACTGTTGGAGCCCACAAGACCGTGCAGTGAATGTAGAGCTGACAGATTCATGAAGGCCGACCCACAAGTGGACAACTTATGAGGCACACGTTTTGCAGAGCTGCGGGAACACTTGTCTTCTAGAAAAGTTGCTGTCTAAGTTGTGGAAACTTTGTGAGGCCACGATTCTTCCCTTCAAAATGGGATTCATTCCCAAAACATCTCAGCAGGGTGACTTCTCCTGAGAGGGCAATGGAATGATCCTGCTTCATCCCTCCCCCCACTTCTCCCCACCACCACCCATACACACACCAGGAGGCCTTAGAGCAATAACATTCACTCTTTGTTCTAACAGTCAAATTTACATAGAGTCAATCCCACAAAATTACCTGCTAACAGACCACATAGAATTTCTATAGCATGCCCCACCTTTGCTAAGAAACAAATATGGGTGTCCCCAAAGCTGGTTATGACAAAAGAAATTGGATGAGGAGAACCGGTGAATCCAGGATTTGGGGGCGTTTAGTAACCTTACCTAATGGTTTGGAATGTCAGGGATTTGCCTTTGAATGCTGGCTCTTTCCTGGACGCCGTCTGTTCCTGTTCCGAAGTGCTGTTTTGTAGGTTCTCCCTGCCCTTTTTGTGATTCTGATATGCATACTATCATTGTCTTCGCCTATGGAATTTTCCAATCACATCTGTAAAAACTAGAAACCTCGTGGAGAACACCGCTTCTTCTTCTTCTCCATGCCCCTTCATTTCACTTTTTCCCCTCGCCCCAAAAATAAAGAACATGCAGAGGTAACGTGCTTGAGTTAATTTTTTACCCTAAGATCCTCGCCTGCCATATCCTATTCTGAGCCCTGAGGAGGTACTGAGGCTGGTACTCAAGACCCCCAATAACACACACACACACACACACACACACACACACACACACACACACACACACACACAGAGTTACGAAGTCACAAGTACCTGGCACCTGGTAGATATTCTACTATTGGTTAAGAGAATGACCTAATGGTTGGCAGAGCCCAGCCTGATCTACAGAGCAAGTTCCAGGACTGGCGCCATAGCTACTGGAAAACCCTGTCTCAAAAAACCAAGACACACAGAGAGAGAGAATGACCTAACAATGTAGCAATCATCTTTTTAACCTAATTAAACTAATTAACACTGCCCTACACATAAACCTTTGGACTACTGTGTAAGAATTCTAATACAGCCTTTCCTCCCAACTTGAAGTCCTAATCCAGCTCTTTCTGATTTTTTTTTTTGGGTGGGGGTTGAGACAGGGTTTCTTTAAAGGACTCAATCCTTTGGGACCCACATGTTAAAAGGAGAGATAAGGCTCCTGCAAGTTGTCCTCTGACTTCCACATGCTCATAAGGCCACTCATAGACACACATACAACAATATATCAATTTTCAAAAAGGAAAACAATACCCTTAGGTTCACGCATAGACACACATGCAATGATAAATAATTTTTAAAAAGGAAAACAATGTGAATATATATGGTATAGGTATGATATTTTTCCCCAAAAGAAGTCAGTCACTGGGCAGTACATGAATTTAATACCAGCACTCAGGAAGCAGAGGCAGGTGGATTTCTGTGAGTTCAAGGCCAGCCTGAATTACACAGTGAGTTCTAGGACAGCCAGGACTGTTTCGTAGAGAAGTCCTGTCTCAATAAAGAAAAAAAAAAAGTGAGTCAATTACAGCCAGAGAGCTAAACTAACAATTACATAAAAAGTTCATTTGTATACACATATCTAATCTGTATATATGTGTGTAGTCTTACTATGTCTTTATTTATTTGTGTATATGTGTCTGTGAGTTGTGTGCTATGGCACACACATGGAGGTCAGAGGCCAACTTTTAGGAGTTACTTCTCTATTCCCATCTTGCTGAGACAGGTTTCCGGCTTCTGCTGCACAGCATCTACTAAGCTTAGACACCTAGAACATCCCACATCCTTTGGTCTCCACCTCACATCTCACTGTACAAGTGCTAGGATTACAGGCACACATAAGAGATTTGGTATATTCCAGGGACTGAACTTGGGTCATCACACATGAATCAATGATTCTCTCAAATCTACATAGAATTTATTACAAATTTATTAATATTCTCAAGTTTATTCCAAAGAATAAATACCAAGAATTAAAAAAAAATGTATGAAGAACAACTAGAAGTACTTTGCCTGACGATGCTAAGTATAGTTTAAGATGATGGTAGGCCAGCAACATGTTATTGACAGCGTACGAGAACTAGTGTAACAGAACATACACTCTAGAAACGCCCTCAATTTAAAGCTTATTTTCATTTGAGCTTTCAAATTAGAAAGGAAGTAATAGAGTATTTGATGAACACTGTTGGAATAATCACCAGTTGTAGGGAAAGAATCTTATACTTAAATTGAGTAGAACTGGAGTGTAGAGTCCAGAGCATTTGTGCATGGGACCCTGGGTTTGACCTTTAGTATCACAAAAAGGATCAATGAGCTTCACTCTCCTCATGTATTTCTTTCTTACTGTCACTGTGAAAATAAAAATGGTCTGTGTGGATTTCTTAGGAGAATATGTGGTTTACAGCAACACTCAAGTTAACATTAGCTCCCACTAGCAACCGTTGGAAATTAGAAAAACTTTTACAATCCCTAGACTTGCAAAAAAAAAATAAAACCCAGATTTTCAACACACTTGATGGTGTATCTCAATACAACTGGACACCAAAACATTGTACAAAATGCCTGCACTGCTTGCTATTCAAGTTACAGCTTGTTTACCCCAAATTTAATAACGTGTCTCTATCCCATACACCGTGTATCCTTAAAAGCAATATACCTCATGCAAACCAAGAGCTTTAAACCCCGAAGGACTCAGTTTTGTTTCTCTAAATGTCTGGGTTTAATTTCCAAAAAGGGTTTTTTTAGGCAAAATGTTTCCCAGAAACCCAAGTGACAGAGTAGAGCCAGGGAATGAGAAGGCGTGCAGTTATGTCTTGGCTCAATTACAAATGCAACCAGCTGCCTTGCAGTCAGTCAAATTTTCAGACATTTGTTCCCTCAGACATAAAATAGAAAGAACTGTTGGTTTTCTTATTTCAAAGACAATTGAAAAGGCAAACACACCTTGCAGATCTGAGCGACAGAATTAGGTATGCAGGTCTTTCGGTTCGTATCATGATAAATCATGAAATCTTAACCTTCCCTTCCCAATCATCCCCTTTTTACCTCCTCTCAACATAATTAGTTCTTAATTTGAATGTGAATCACTGGGCAGTGGTGGCACACACCTTTAATCCCAGCACTCGGGAGGCAGAGGCAGGCGAATCTTTGTGAGTTCAAGACCAGCCTGGTCTATAAGAGCTAGTTCCAGGACAGGCTCCAAAGCCACAGAGAAACCCTGTCTCGAAAAACCAAAAAACAAAACAAAACAAAACAAAACAAAACAAAACCCAAAATGAATTTGTGTGAAGGTATCAAAATACTACCCATCGCTTGCTAGGAATTATAAAGAACGTGTGGATAATTAATTTCATGTCCACTTGGCTGGATTAGAGTCCAGGTAGTTGGCCAAATGTTCTTCTGGCTTTTTTTGTGTTTTGATGAGATCACCATTTAAATTGGTAGACTGTATTGACCCGGACAGCCCTTCCTAATGTGAGGAGGCCTTGCCAATCAGCTGAAGGCCCCAGTAGAACAAAAGGCTGCTTTCTCTCAAGTATGAGAGAGCTCAGCCTGACAGGCTTCAAAGAGACAGGAACAATGGTTCTCCTAGTTTTCTGGCCTTCAGAACCCACACTGGAACATTTGGACTCGCTAGCAGTCACAATCATGTTCCTTATAATAGGTACACATACCGTTATTATACAGAAACTCCCTAGATTGCTCTCGAAACTACAGCAGAATTTTCCTAACAGGTAGTATCTAACATAGGCTGCATTTTCTGGTATTTATGCCTGAATTGCAAATACATGGAGGGTTCTAATGTATGGTTTCCTTGTGACTTCTTTCCTATTCCCAGCCGCAGCCATGGGAATTATTTTGTGGTGATGTTGATGATGATGATGAAGACAACGATGATGATGATTTACTATTACTATTGAGACAGGGCCTTGTCTTGTAACCCAGGCTGGCCTGGAACTTGCAATCCTACCTCCACTTCCTGAGTGCTGTTATAGGTTTGTGACATCATCCTTGGCTCTAGTTAGCGGTAATTTACATAGTTGAGGAATCTTTGGGTACCTACTAACACTCGTGGGGTGGGATGGGAAAAGGCACTGAGGTCTGTTTCCTTGGGCAACTGGGTCACTGGATTTTACAGAATTTCATCTCCTAATCAAGTCAAATGTAGGCCACTGCATACAAAAGGATCACAGGTAAGAAAAGCCTCATGGGCTGGGCATAGGGGCACTTGCCTTGAATTCTAGTACTCAGGAGGCAAAGGCAGGGGCAACAAAATCTCTTGGAGTTTGAGTCCAACCAGATTTCCAGACCAGCTAGAGCTACAAAGAAAAAAGAAAAGACATGCTGTGGGGCAATGGTCTTATACCCAGCACTTATATTGTATTGTTTTAATAAAACACTGATTGGTCAGTAGCCAGGCACGAAGTATAGGAGGGGCGACCAGGCAGGAAGTAGAGGTGGGGCAACGAGAACAGAAGACTTCTGGGAAGAGGAAAGAGTCAGTCTGTAGTCGACATAAAGGAAGCCAGGCACGGAGGAAGCAAGATGAGAACGCCTCACTGATCAAAGGTACCAAGCCACGTGACTAACATAGACATGAATAAATGGCTAATTTAAGATGTAAAAATTAGTTAATAAGAAGCATGAGCTAATTAATAGGCCAACCAGTTTATGATTAATGTAGACCTCTGTGTGTTTCTTTGGGACTGAACGACTGCGGGACCGGGTGGGACAACAAAGACAACCCTCAGATAGGATGAGGCAGTGCCCCAAAGAAGCAAGGCAGACCATGGAAAGAATAAAGTTATCTGGAGATAATGCACACACCTGTAATTTTAGTGTTCAGGAAGCAGAGGCAAAATGATTGCTTGGAGTCTAAGGCCAATTTGGGCTGGATAGTGAGTTCCAGGCTAAACTGTGCTACAGATTGAGACTCTGACTCAAAACAACAACAACAAGGAGGGGGCAGTTAAAAGTGAGAAATACAGTTACAGCTTACCAGTCACTTATGAAAGCCTGTGGAACAATCCTGGCTAATTAGTAAAGACAAAGAAAAATCTTCCCTCCAATGCTGACAACCCCTAGTGGCTGCCCTATGACTAGTTTTCCCATGCTTATTTAGTCACCTGTTCTTCTGTTCAAAGAACAAAGATAAGGCAGCCTTGTTCTCAGCCATTCACTGGGTTTTTCAGAATACACCCTTGTGTATTCTTGCCTTTTCTTATTGGCCAAACAGCTTAGTGGTTGGAGGGGCTTTATTCTAAATAATGTATCTCTGTAAATAGAAAGTCTTTATTTTAAACAATGTATCTTGTTTAAGTCATCCCCACTCACTCCTACTCCTCCTATATACCTCCAGCACATTCCCCTCTTCACTTCTTATGTTCTCTCTCTCTCTCTCTCTCTCTCTCTCTCTTTCTTTTGGAAACACAGTGAGTTCAATTACTGCTGCCTGCTGGGAAGCTGACTGATGCTGTTACCTTGATCCTGCGTGGGTCTTGGGAAGGTAACCATAGCTTCAGTAAGTTCACGAGCGCAATGCCCTTGTCCTGTCCAGAAGACAGCATTTCATAGCACTCATCTCAATCCTCCGGCTCTTATGTCCTTTCTGATTCCTCTTCTTTGATGTTCGCTGAGCCTTCCAAAAGGGCAGGTGGCAGTGGTGGTTGATACATATGTCCTGTCTGGGGCTGAGCCCTCAGAAATCACTTAATCTCAGCAATTTGACAGTTATAGGTCTGTATTAACTGTTAACCACTGCAGAGACAAGCTTCTCTGGCCAATGTGGAAGGCAGCACTAATCTATGCATATAAACATAAATATTTAGAAGGCAGCTTGGCAGCATGTCTATTTAGCGAGATAAGTGTGGTAGGTTCCCCATTAGGGACTATGGCCTTCCCAGCTACAGACTTTTGACTAAGTTTGCAGCATCAAGCATGCGTTTCCTCTTGTGGAACAGGCCTCAAATCTAATCCAAAAGTAGTTGGTTACTCTTATAACCTTTATGCCACTATTGCACCAGTGGGCAAATCTTAGTTGGCAGCCCAGAACTTTAGCATGAACGGTTTGCTGGTGAGTAATACTATTAATGGCTTCTCTCCCTCATCTGCCTGCATAGCAACTTCTGGCACTATGAAAGCTATCCACTATGAAAGCTATCATGTCAATTTCTGCTTGATTTCTCTATGTCCTGCAACTAAAGTATGCTGTATTTCCAGCCACAGAGTCTTATCACCTAGTTCTGGTGGACAGCTAAGAGCAGTGGCAATAGACCGTGTTGTTCTGGGGGTTTCCAGAGTTGCCCTGACAAATAATTTATAGGGAGATAGTCCGACATTCAGCACTGATATTTTCATTTAACCACTCATGTACTATGGGTATTATCATACTCTATCCATGCAGAATATCTGTATTAAAACTCCTTTAAATATATTTTTTTCTTTTTTTTTTTTTTTTGGTTTTTTAAGACAGGGTTTCTCTGTAGCTTTGGAGCCTGTCCTGGAACTAGCTCTTGTAGACCAGGCTGGTCTCGAACTCAGAGATCCGCCTGCTTTTGCCTCCTGAGTGCTGGGATTAAAGGCGTGCGCCACCACCGCCAGGCTGTTTTTTCATTTTTCATGTAGGGTGTTTTGCCTTAATGTATGTCTGTGCATCACACTTATGCAGTACCTGCAAAGACCAAGAGAGGGCACCAGATATCCTTGGACTGGAGTTACAGATGTTTGTGAGCCATCATGTGGATTCTGGGGATCAAACCTGGGTTCTTTGCAAGAGCAACAAATGCTTTTAACCATTGAGCCACTTCTTCAGCCCCTATGCTCAGTGGTTTAAGAGCATTTGTTGCTGTTGCAAAGGACCCACTTGAGTTCCCAGTACCCATATGGTAACTTACAACCATCTTTAACTCCAGTTTAGGCTCAAAGGACTGATGCCCACTTCTGAACTCAAGAGTACCAGACACTGGGTGGTGGTGGCGCACGCCTTTAATCCCACCACTTGGGAGGCAGAGGCAGGCGGATCTCAGTGAGTTCGAGGCCAGGTCGGACTGCACGAGCTGGTTCCAGGACAGGCTCCAAAGTTACAGAGAAACCCTGTCTCAAAAACAAATAAACAAAAGAGTACCAGACATGCATGTGATGTACACACATACACATACAAGTAAGCAAAAACACTTACATAAAAAAAAACCAAAGTCTAAAAAATATATTTTTAATTAGCTCACAGAGTGGTGGCTTTTCATATATTATTAGCTTTGCTACTCTTACCCCTTCCCCTCCTGCCCCTGAACTGCCATCCCTGTTTAAACCTTTATTCCCCAGTATTCCTCTCTTATATTTTCATATCATACATGTTCTACTAGCCACCCTCTCATGGACCCTTTCTAGTTTCCTGAGCTCTACAAATTAAGCACACAAATCTAAAAATTCAAAGCTAGTATCCGCATGAGATGAACATTCGTCATTTGACATTCTGGGCCTGGGTTGTCTCATTTAATACAGTATTTTACAGTTCAATACATTCTCCTGCAAAATTCACTTTTCTTTATAGCTGCTATTTTGTTGAATATTACAATAGCAACATTGGCTTGTTTCCTGGGACCATTTGTTTGGAATATTTTTTATTGCCCTTTCACCCTAAGGTAATATCTTTCTTTTATGGTGAGTGTGTTTCTTGGAGGCTTTTGTTTTTTGATCCAATCTACTAGTCTATGTCTTTTTGTTTTCTTTTTTCTTTTGGTTTTTTGAGACAGGGTTTCTCTGTGGCTTTGGAGCCTGTCCTGGAACTAGCTCTGTAGACCAGGCTGGTCTCGAACTCACAGAGATCTGCCTGCCTCTGCCTCCTGAGTGCTGGGATTAAAGGTGTGTGCCACCACCACCCAGCAAGAAGCAAAAATTTTAGAGCAACAGGGAAAAGCAAAAGGACTTGAGATTTCCCAAGATCAAATTCTGGTAAGGGACTTTACTCTGATCCTCAGGATCAGGCTCTTTATGATGAACACACCTTGTCCCTATGTAGCACAGCAGCTTTAAAGGCTTGGGACAGGATTCAGGAACTAAGAAAGGGAATTGAATCATATATTAGGGTTAAACAGGGTCAGAAAAAAACAAAACAAAACAAAATAGCCGGGCGGTGGTGGCACACGCCTTTAATCCCAGCACTCGGGAGGCAGAGGCAGGCAGATCTCTGTGAGTTCGAGGCCAGCCTGGTCTACAAGAGCTAGTTCCAGGACTGGCTCCAAAGCTGCAGAGAAACCCTGTCTCAAAAAACCAAAAAATAAAATAAAATAAAATAAACAGGGTCAGAGAGAACCCTTTACTGACTTTTACAAAGATTAATGAAGGCTGTACAAATAGGGGTAACAGACCCAGAAGCTAGACATGTACTAATTGAATCTTTGGCTTTTGAGAATGCCAGCTTAGAAGGCAAAAAGATATTTGGGCCTTTAAATGTCAGATCAGCACCAATGGATGAATGGATCTTGCATACACTGAATGTTGAGACACTTGACTATAGTACTGAAGCTTGGGTAGGAGGAGCAATTTCCAATGGTATGAGGAGACATCAAAATAACAAATGTTTTAATTATGGTAGAATAGGACATCTGAGAAGGGATTGTAGACAAAGAATTCCTAGGAATAATGTCTCCTCTGGGAATGGCAAGAATAGGACTCAGCCTTCAGGTATATGTAGGAGGTGTGACAAAGGCTGACATTGCACCAGTAAATGTAGGTCAACAAAAGACAGACAAGGCAACCCAATAACATCAAGAAACTCCTTGGGCGTCCTCTCACAGGCCCCCATGACAAATGTGGTCCAATCATTCCTAGTTACTGTGGAGAATGTGTCTCACCAGGAAAATTAAAAAATCCAGGGCCTACTGTGAAAAAAAAAACTATACTGGTCTGGAAGATGGAATAGATGTGGAGGATGAATCAAACACTCCAGTAGAACATAGGAAATGTATATTCTGACAGACTTCTATAAAAGATCAACGATCAAAGCTAAGAGTGTGTTTAAATGGCATTTTTATTGAAGGTCTACTAGATACCGGTGAAGATGTAAGTATCATAACCCCAGAATCTTGACATCTGAATTAGCCTCTTCAAGAGGTAGATGTTTAGTTCCTAGGAATTGGAACCCCATTTCAAGTGAAACAAAGCATGAGATGGGTAGAATGCATAAGGCTAGAAGGACAGAGAGGGAGGCTGAGGCTGTATGTAGCTAATATTGCAGTGAATTTGTGGGGACATGACCTATTGCAGCAATGGAATACCCAGAACATTCCTGCAGCCAAAAACTTACGTTTCTGGGGAAGATATTAGAAGAATTATACACAAAGGTTACCAGCCATTCAGGCTGTACAAGAACACAAAGCAATTGACAAACCTTCAGAGGTACTAATGGCCCTGCCTTTAAAATGGTTTACTGAGAAACCAATATGGATTAAACAGTGGCTTCTAACAGAAGAAAAGCTGCAGGCTTTAGAACAGCTGGCATAAGAGCAACTAGATGCTCATCATATTGAAGAATCTACCAGCCCTTGAAATTCTCCTCTATGTGTCATTAAAAAGAAATATGGAAAATGGAGAATGGTGACAGATCTTAGAGCTATCAACCAGGTTATTCAACCAATGGGTCCTCTACAATTTGGAATTCCTCTGCCATCTCTGTTACCAAAGGGATGGCCTCTCATAGTTACTGATTTAAATGATTGTTTCTTCACTATACTTTTACGAGAAAAGGATGAAGAAAAATTTGCCTTCACAGTACCTACTTATAATAATTCTCAGCCTACTAGGAAATATCAATGGACCATCCTCCCACAAGGAATGCTCAGTAGCCCTACCCTATGCCAATACTTCATCAGTCAGCCATTGGAAATAATACAGAAGCAATTTCCTAAGTCTATAATCTACCATTACATGGATGACATATTTTTATCTGATTCAAATGCACATACTTTAGTAAAAATGTTTGAAGAAGTAAGAAAGTTTTGCCTAAATGGGGATTACAAGTTGCTCCTGAAAAAATTCAAAGAGGAGATTCTATTAATTACCTAGGTTACAGAATAGGTTTACAAAAAATTAGAACACAAAAAGCACAAATTAGGAGAGACTGGTTGTGGACTCTTAATGACTTTCAAAGATTGTTAGGAGACATTTTCAGTCTAAGACCGGCTGTTGGGATAACACCTGATCTAATAATTCATTTAAACAAAACCTTAGATGGGGACAAAGAGTTAAATAGTTCCAGAGAATTAACAGCTGAAGCTGAGAAAGAATTAACTTGGTTGAAGAGAAATTACAGGAGGCATATGTTGATAGGGTGAATCCAAATCTTAATTGTATTCCAATCATATTGCCCTCCAGAATTTCTCCTACAGGAATTTTAATGCAGAGAGCTGATAATATCTTAGAATGGATCTTTTTATCACATAAAAGTAAAAAATTAAAAATGTATGTGGAAAAAATCTCTGAATTCATTATAAAAGGTAAATTGAGACTTCATCAATTAGCAGGTAAAGATTCAGCAGAGATTATAGTGCCTTTTACTACTGATAAAATAAAAAAGTTATGGGAAGACAATGAACCATGGCAAAGAACTTGTGTTGATTTTTTGGAAGAAATTAATAGTAATTATCCCAAAAGCAACAGACATAACCTTATAAAGAGAACTTCTTGGATTCTTCCCTTAATTGTACATGATGCTCCAATAACTGGAGCCCGTACATTTTATACTGATGCAAATAAATCGGGAAAGTCAGGTTACAAATCAGAAGAATTAAGTAAGTTGGAACAAAGCCCTTATAATTCTGTCCAGAAGGCAGAATTATATGCTATTCTTATGGTACTAAGGGATCTTAAGGAACCTCTCAATATAGTTACCGATTCACAATATGCAGAAAGAGTTGTCTTGCATATTGAAATTGTTGAATTTATACCAGATGATACAGAATTGTCTTCATTATTCATTCATGTGCAAGACATAATCAGGAATAGGCTTTGTCCTATATACATAACACACATCCAATGCCATACAGGTCTGCCAGGTCCTCTAGCACAAGGTAATGCAGAAATTGATCAATTATTGATTGGAAGTGTGTTGCAGGCCCCAGAATTTCATAAAAAACATCATGTCAATACCAAAGATTTAAAGAAAGAGCTTCCTATTACATGACAGCAAGCTAAGGAGATTATAAAGAGATGCCACTTGCTCTTTCTATAACCAAACACTGTTGCCTTCAGGGAGTAACCAAAGGGTACTAAGAGGAATGAGATCTGGTAGATGGATTGTTCCACTTTACAGAATTTGGAAAATTAAAATATGTGCACCACACCATAGACACTTACTCAGGTTTTCATTGGGCAACTGTCTTGAGCTTGGAAAAGGCTGATGCAGTAATCACACATTTATTAGAAGTTATGGCCATCATGGGTATTCCTGCACAAATAAAGACAGACACTGGTACAGCATAAGTATTTAAGAAAATGAACTGGTTTTTTGCTTATTATAATATAAAGCATATTACAGGTGTGCCAAATAATCCTACAGATCAGGCAGTTATAGAAAGGTCAAATCGAACTATAAAGGATGTGCTAAGCAAACAGAAAGGGATGGAAAATACACCCAGAAATAGACTGCATAATGCTTTATTAACCTTGAATTTCCTTAATGCTAATGAGAAAGGAACAATGACAGCAGAGAGACATTGGATAATGGGGAAAAAACTTCTGAATTGAATCAACCAGTGTATTTCAAGGATGTGTTGACCTCACAATGGAAACCAGGAGATGTGCTACACTGGGGAAGGGGTTTCACTCTTGTTTCCACAGGAGAAGAAAAACTATGGATACCATCAAAATTAATAAAGATTCACTTTGAAAAATAGAAACCTCTTGAGAAAGAGAAATGACAGATCATCCACAATGGTGACAACCATAAAGGTGGTAAGAAAACCATATAAGGTTGGGGCAGGGTTCTGCTCTTGTCTTTACAGGAAAATACACATCTTCAAAAATTCAAGAGACCCTGGATATTTGGATGCTGACAGAAGGAACAATAACTATCTAATAAGGATCATTGAGAAAAAGGAATATGACTTAGGAGGACAGGTGATCAAAACATATACACTTAAATACATACATATATTTATGAATATATAGAGTTGGATTTAGAGTTGGACAGTGGCTCTGTACTTCTCTAAATCCAAGAATGTTGTTAGAAGGAACATTCAGAGTTTCTGTCTCATGTCAGGAGCCATCTGGTATGGGACAGAAGGAAGACTTTAGAAAAAATTTTACGTTCTCTATGTCTATTTTGTCTATATTGTATTCTTTATTTAATGTATGTCTATATGAATAATGTTTAAGTTTTCCATGATGGACAATAGAGTTTCCTACAGGTCCTTTTCCTGCAGTAATCTTTGAAGTTTCCAGGAAGAAGATGAGGCACCACAGCAACAACTCCACCTGGTTGAGATGACATCATGATGCTGATAGTGTTGCTATAAGACCAGATTTTGGGTACCAGCTGCTGAAATGTTACACCTTCTCATGACATTCTGGCCAGAACTCCAAATAAGAACCTTGGGAAAAACCCTATCGACTGCTCAGAAATTGTTTGCAACTATGCTAGACGTTAATCTTGAAACTTAACCATCACTTTAGTTTTGCAGGATCCTATAAAGAGAACATTGCCCCCATGACAGCAGGAAGCAATTCTAGAGGACGATGTCACCTCTCCCAAAAAAGTTTGTCTTCAGGGTTGGGAACACGGTTTAGGGGTTGTTGATTATTACTTGTATCGGGTAGAGGGTTGGGGTGGAAATATGTAGGTTCAAAAAAAAAAGGGATCATAATAGTGGGTAATAGCATGAATACTTGCGAGCTATTATTTATGGATAATTGACATTGGTATAGTTTTTGGTATATTTTTTTAAAATTTATTTATTCATTATGTATACAGTGTTCTGCAGATCAGAAGAGGGCACCAGATCTTACTACAGATGGTTGTGAGCCACCATGTGGTTGCTGGGAATTGAACTCAGGACCTCTGGAACAGCAGGCAGTGTTCTTAACCGCTGAGCCATCTCTCCAGCCCTAGTTTTTGGTATATTGATACAAGTTCAAATTATATTTGTTATTTCTGTTTACAATATTTGTACACCTATACAAAGTTATTCTGTCAGATTGTATTCATGCATGTTTCTACCTTTGTTTAGGATATTTTGTATATTGATACAACTTTTAGGATATTTTTGTATTGCATTATATATTATTCCCCCCTTTGATCAAGATATTTATACATTGTTTACATTTTGAGGTCATTGTCCTCATTTGCTGCACATTTGTTTGCAGATTATTTAATATTCTGACATGATGTCTTAGTCTTTTTTTTTAAGATTTATTTATTTATTATGTATACAGTGTTCTGCCTGAATGTATGCCCGCAGGCCAGAAAAGGGCACCAGATCTTACACAGGTGGTTGTGAGCCACCATGTGGTTGCTGGGATTTGAACTCAGGACCTCTGAAAGAGCAGCAAGTGCTCTTAACCACTGAGCCATCTCTCCAGCCCCCGATGTCTTAGTCTTTAAGTTATACAGGAATTTAATGTTACAGGTCAATAGTTGTTCATGTTTGTTATACATATAGTCAGATTAATTAGTTGTTTTTGGATACATAGAGATTGTATTCTATCTAGATAGGTAATCTTCAACCACTTCAAGGATCTGTAGAACATGACATTTAAATTACTTAGGTTTCTGTTGACGTGAGACATGATTGCTCCTGACAACATCAATCTATTCCTGAGAGAATGTTTAGTAGCAAAGACACTCCACTTGGAATTTGTTTTCTTCTTCGCACAATTGGCCTTTGGGCAGGGAACTGCCCATGTCCCAACCACTGACAAAGTACATGGCATCCGGAAAAGGATAAGCAGGACACAAGGAAAAGGACTGCCAAGCCTTGCCAAGACAGGGTAAGACAGTTCTGAAAAATTCCCTGCCTCTGAAAATGGTCTGTCAGTTACGCTAGGCCTTAGCCAAAGTTGGTTGCTTCAATGTTGCAAATGAGACTTTGGGTGATTGCTCAGGTAGCCAATTGATTCCATCATATACTGCTTGCTTTGGAAGCTGCTTGGTTGCACTTCCTGCCTACTCAAGTAATATTATCTCTCTTCTCAGGACTTTGATGGGGTTGAAAATTAGACAGTTGTAGTTACCTTCCTCTTAAGATTTAGCCAAGCTTTTTTCTGATGCAAGACTTAGACTCTTTGGAATAGAATGTTTATTAAAACATTTGTCATGTGTTCCTTGCTTAATATTGTTTATGTTGTTTGTAATTTTATACTTGATATCTGTTCCTATTGTATATAGTTTGGTATTGGGTTTGGATTGCTCTTGTTTAGACAAAACGGAGAGGTGATGAGGAGGCCTTGTTAACCAATTATTTTTAAGAGGTGGGACCAAGTTAGGGTGTGGTTTTCTGGGACTTGGAGAAAAACGGGCACATGGTCCAGGTGCTCTCTCCCTCTCTCTGTGGTTCCCTTGCCACACAGCTAAGCTTGGACTTCTCATTCCAGTTTTGTGAGTTTTCCCCTTAATAAATAAAAATATAATTGTTTATCTTTTAGCTAGCCTGGTTATTTCCCGTATCGAGTTAACTTCTACATTTAATTCTGACAGATAGCATAGCATTCTGGGTTGGGAGCTGTTACCTTTCAGAACTTGAAATATATTACTCCAAGCCCTTCTTGCTTTTAAAGTTTCAGAAGAATAATTTCATGTTATTCTGATGGACCTGCTTTTCAATGTCAGTTGATGTTTCTGCTTTCAACAGGCTTCTTTTGTTCTGCATATTGAGGGTTTTAATTATAATCTGGCAGAGGAGGTTCTTTCCTGGTCTTGTCTGTGTGTTGCCTCATGTACCTAGCTAGATTGGCATCTCTTTCCCTAACTCTGGGAAGTTTTCTATTTTGATTTTTTTTGAAGATGTTTTTCATGACTTTAGGATGAGATTCTTCTCTATGCCTATACCCCATGATTTTGGTTTTTTCAGGGCATCTCATGTCTCTTGGGATGGTCACTGGTCCCTTCTCATTTTACCTTTGCCCTTGTAGGACTGTTCCAGTTCCCCCATCTTGTCTTCAAATGTAGATATGCTATCCTAGCCCTCATTCACTCTATTGCTGAGACTTTCCACAGTTTTTTATTTGACTTAATATGTTTTTTTGCATACCTTTTTTTAGTTTGTTTGTTTGTTTATTTATTTATTTATTATGTATACAGTGTTCTGTCTGCATGTATGCCTGCAGGCCAGAAGAGGGCACCAGATCTCATTACAGAAGGTTGTGAACGACCATGTGGTTGCTGGGAATCGAACTCAGGACCTTTGGAAGAGCAGGCAGTGCTCTTAACCACTGAGCCATCTCTCCAGCCCATTGACTTAATATGTTTTTTTATTTATAGCAAGTCACATTGGTTTTTCTTTAGATTTATACATCTGGCAATTTTTCTTTGGTTGGTTTATTACTATTTTTTATCAGCCTTATTCTTTCATTTGACATATTTACAGTGTTCAAGTGGGACTTGGATGTGGTAGTGTTGAGTGTGTAATTCAGAAAATAATCCATCAGTCCAGGAGCTCTGGGTGCCTGGTGTAACTCTATAGTCCCTGAGTAAGGTATTGACTATGAGAATAACTGTATCGTTTTGATATTACCACTGTGAACTAGCTGATCAGTAAGAGTGGCCCCTTCATCTTCAGTAACTGTTGGAGATACTGGAGTAGACTTGGATTTTTGTTGGTAAGATTAGAAGTGGAAAGGAACTAGAATGGGTAAGGAGGAGAAAGTAGTAGATTAACTTTGAAAAAAAAAAGAAAATTAAGATTTGTAAAACAAAGCTAGAAATTGGGCGGTGGTGGCGCACGCCTTTAATCCCAACACTCAGGAGGCAGAGGCAGGCGGATCTTTGTGAGTTTGAGACCAGCCTGGTCTACAGAGTGAGTTCCAGTATAGCTAGGGCTATTACACAAAGAAACCCTGTCTTGAAAAACAAAAACAAACAAACAAAAAACATAGCTAGAAAGGGAAAGTTGGGATCCTGTTGGGGTCCACAGATTTCAGAGATTGTTAAAGGCAGTGGAAGATTATAATTAAGCCGTAAAAAGAGCAGGCTATAGGAAGAGAGAAAAAAGAAATTAAGTAGGAGTAAGGGCTGTGTGAGGTGTGACTGGGGTGTTGCAGAGAAAGCCTTACAGTAGACTGGTGGGGAAACATACACAACAGTCCTAAGACCTAACTGAGCAACGCACAAACGAAAGCAAAGCCATCATGACACATACATGCAAGAGTAGAAATTAAGTGATAGAAACCAAGAGGTAAAATCAATACTTATGGAATGAATTGCTGGCACAACTACGCTGAGTTGAAAGGTGAAGAGCTCATTCTCTCTGGCTCTAGCAGGTTCCGCGTGGTACTGTGTGGCAGAGCTGCAGGCTCAGTGCTTTGGGGGACCTAACACACTTCTGCTCATAGTTCTGCCTCCTGTTTGAGCCAGGGAGAGAATATGTGTGTTGTCTGAAGGGTAATCTCATCCTCAGAGAGAGACTGCGGTGATGAGACGCGCACATCACACACACACACCACACACACACACACAGGCAGGAGACTGATGTTAGCTGTCTTCCTTGCTTTCCACCCTATATTTTGAGACAGGGCCTCTCACTGAACTGGAGCCCACTGAGTAGCTGGACTGGCTGCCTGTCCAGCTTCCCAGGTGAGTGCTTATGTCCTCATGTTTGCAAGGGAAGCCCTCTCCCCAGTGCAATGTTCATATTCGAAGTCTGTTACCATGATGGTCAGTTGATGGCGAACCTGTTTCAGCCAATGGCCTTTGAGAAGCTGGGTCAGGTGGGGCCTGGCTTTGGGTACCAAGGGTTTTGTTTTGTTTGTTTTTGTCAACTTGACACAAACTAAGATCATCTGGAAAGAGGGATCCTCAGTTTAGAAAATGCCTCCACTCCATATGGTTGGCCTGTAGGCAAGCCTGTGGGCATTTTCTTGATTAAGGATTGATGTGGCTGACCGCAGCCCACTGTGAACAATGCCACCTCAGGGTAGGTGGTTCTAAGTTGTATGAATGTATGAAAAAGCAAGTTGAGCAAACCGTGGGGAGCAAGCCAGAAAGCATCATTCCTCCAGGACCTCTGCTTCAGTTCCTGCCTCCAGGTTCCTGCTCGAGTTCCCATCCTGACTTCCCTTCATGATGTAGGATTAAATCAACCCTCTCCTTCCCAAGTTGTTTTTAGTCATGGTGGTTTTTTATTTCGTTTTTGAGACAGGATCTCTCTCTATAGTCCCAGCTATCCTGTAACTCAGAGATGTCTGAGTTAAAATCTATTTAGTCACTGTATGTACGTGCAGGTATGTGCACTCCACAGTGTGCATGGGGAGGTCAGAGGACAATGTTCTAGGAGTCGGTTCTTTCCTTCCACCTTGATTTTGAGACAGGGTTTCTGGCCGTTGCACTATGTGCTCCAGAGTATCTGGTCTACTGGTTAGTAGGCTCGCTGTTTCTACCCATCATCTTGCCATTAGGAATGCTGAAATTAAAGGTAGGTGCCAGGCTTTTTATGTCGGCACTGGGAGCAAATTCAGGTTGGCATGCCTGTGTGGTGGTGTCTTTACCCACTGAGGCATCTCATAGACAAGCTGTCAAAGCAGCTTCTAGCAATGCTCAGAAAGTCAACATATGGGAAAGACAGAATATTCCTCTTTTAAAATGGTCACAGCCAGGCATAGAACATGCTTGCAGCCCCAGCAGGAGATCAGGAGTTTTAGGCAAACCTGAACTATGTGAGACCCTGTCTCAAGGAAAAAATAAAAAACCAACAAAACAAAATCGTTAATCTTCAAGCAGTACTGGGGGTATTTTCATTTCTTTCTTTTTTTAAATTAAGAATTGAGGCAGAAGCCAGGAGCAAATCCAGCCCTGGGAGCCAACCCAGTCCTGCAACACTGATTGAGCCAACGACCTGACTCAGAGCCCGTGACCTCCACCGGAACCGGAGTGGGAATGAACCAATTACCCAGGACAAGGAGAGAACGGGCTCCACCAGGAGCAGAAGATAGGAGTCAACCCGGTCCCGGGACTCGAGTGGATCAGGATTGACCCAGCGACCAGATCCAGAGCCAGCGATCTCCACCAGAACAGGTCTAACTCCAAGCCAGGGATATCTATAAGAGGCGATCCAGACCAAGATTTACAGAAACAGATCAAAGCCAGCAGCCTAGACCAAAATATGCTTGAGACAGCAAACTCCAAGAGAGCAGATCAAAATATGGGAACACTGAGCTACCTCCAGGAACAGGAATAACCAACGAAGTAACTCGAACTGGGACACTGACTGTACCACTAGGAAAACCATCTTAGCTTTTGATCTACTGACACACAGGAAATTATTCAAGAGAATCTTAGATACCACCATCCACACCTATTAGAGGAAAAGATGAGAAGAAAAGGTAGGATCACAAGCTACACCACAAAGAACAACACAATACCAGTGAAACCCAAAGACCCTACAAAAGTAAGCCCAGAACAACCAAATATGGATGACCCAGAAGAAAATGATCTAAAAAATAACCACAAGAGAATATCTGAAATTATTAAAGA